>CM060882.1:18110000-18290000 GCA_030762935.1 Hymenopus coronatus | reverse complement strand
CGGCCTTAAAGCCCGGTTTGAATTCGTTTATTCACAAACGAAAATCAGATGACGACTTCCTTGTAGATATATCAAGAATTATAGGACCTGTAAACCTTATTGCCACTATAATTAATATAAAACCCAAGTTTACATAATCCAAGTTCAAATAGGTTTATGCGCTTGATCAGTAATAATAAATGGAGAATTCTATTTTTTGATTTTTTGCAGTTTTCTCCTGTTTAGGAAAAGTATATTTTAAAATTGACACCAATAACAAGGCATATCTCAGAAATGCGTTGTTCCCCCAATATATATATATATATATATATATATATATATATATATATATATAGAGAGAGAGAGAGAGAGAGAGAGAGAGAGAGAGAGAGAGAGAGAAAACATAGGTTGTATGTTTTACAATATCTACATATTTTAGGTTGTAAATGTTATTTAACCCTTACGGTTTACTTTTTATCAAAATTCATCCAGAAAGAAAAGATCTTCAGAGGCTATTCCCAGAAAATTCAAGATATGCATTTAATTTATCATGAAAATATTTTAAACACATGGTATGCTATTAAAAACCGTAAAGTTATTTTTGGGGAAAAAAAAAAAAATTCGAAAAACGTTTCATGTAAAGAGCAGTTTGGGATGAGAGTTTTTCTTAAAAATCTTCGTGTAGCTGCCTTGGAAAATACTGAACTTAAATATCAGGTTTGGTATTTAACGGACTTTTAGCTTTTACTCTCTCTCTCTCTCTCTCTCTCTCTCTCTCTCTCTATACGCACTATGTACATAGTGTATAGAGAAGGTATTGCATTCCACCCAAAAGTTCGAAACCGAGATTTCACCGGAAATATATGTTTTAGGGCCCCCTGTAACTAAAAAAAGCATTTTCGGAAAAAGGTCCGTGTCCGTGTGTTCATGTGTCCGTGTGTCTGTGAACACGATAACTCAAAAACTAAAAGTCGGTAAAATACCAAACTTGGTATTTAAGTTTAGTATCTTCCAGGGATGCGACACGAAGATTTTGAGAAATCCCCCTACCCCAAACTACCCTTTACATGGAACTTTTTTCGAACAATTAGATTTTCTCAAAAATGGCCCTAACGATTTTGATTAAAATTTCGTATATTAAAGATATTTACCCCACAAATAAAATGTATATCTTCAATTTTCTGGGAATAGGTTACTTTATTCTGGATGAAATTTAGGGAATTTTGCATAACTGTTAAACCGTAAGAGATAGATGAAACTTATTACACAAAAAGGGTAGAGTACGTTAAGACACACAATTTATGTTATATACATTTTTTTCGTGGAGTTGGCCGCTTTTTATTTTTTTTTATACAGATATATCTTGTTTTTGTTTCAGCTTTAAAAAAACCAATTTTTTCATACAGGAATTTTTCAACTCCTGTCCACACGAACAAAGGAACTTCAGTCATATAGCAACCAGTTTTGACTATCACTTTAATGTATGGTACTCCCTTATTTCACTTCTACTTTTAAGGAAGCAGGTTATAAGGCTATTTTTGCTAATTTTTTCTCGATTACCATGAAGTAAATAGAAGCATAAACTTTCTAACAATGATGTGTCACAGAGATATAGAGAAAGGCATGTGAATGGAACACATCAGATTTTTCGTTATACTGTCCACGCACAAACACAACAGATCTTTTTCTAAAAATGTTTTTGGACACACGGGATCTGAAAATTTGTATTTTCAGTGAAATCAATAGAATTTTTGGGTGGAATGCAATATCTCTCTACCTATGTATTATGTAGAAAACAAAGAAAGTAAAAAGCGCTGTCCAGGAAGAATACACAGCATTTGGCATCAAGAAGAATAGACTGCGAAGCCAGTATTTGTCTCAGAAAATGAAGGCCGGTGAACTTAAGGTTCTATCGGATATTTCTTCAGTGACTGCTTGAAATAAGTTTGTTTCATTTCCTGCAGATATAACTTAATCAAACTTTAAACCATATGTTAGAAACAAGGACTTCCTGTTAAGCATTTAATAGCAGCTTTTGCAGAATTGTTATAGTAAACATTTATCAAGAGTATGTGACATTCTTGCTATTTTCTCGTAATTCAATGTGGAGATTGACTTAAGTTTCTTTATACGACGGTTGACTGATAAGTTCCAGGCTTCTCAATGAAAACAACATTTAAAACACTCTGTTTTTGCTTTAAATCTCAGCAGAATCTCTGGAAAGGCTAATACTTTTGTCATATCGATGTTCTAATTTAATTAAACCATCTCTGTAGTGCGATTTATCAAGGTCCTCAAAATAGCTGTTCACCGCATCAATGACCTCCTCGTTGCTGTGAAATCTTCGTCCTGCAAGACATTTTTTGAGGTTTTGGAACAAGTGGCAGTCACTGGGTGCTAGATCAGGCGAATAGGGTGGATGTTCAAGCAATTGCAACTTTAATTCGCACATTTTTCCCATTGCAATGACTGAACGAATGTTTTTTTTTTTTTTTTTTTTTTTTTTTTTTTTTTTTTTTTTTTTTGGTGCCAAATGATGTCTTTTTCTTTTCACGTCATCACGCAAACGTTGCAGTAAGCTTGCGTAGTAGTCATCAGTGATACTGTACCATTTTCCAAGTAATCAATAATTTCCTGTGCATCCCAGAAAACACTCGCCACAACCTTGTTAGTTGACAAAGTTGACTTTGCCTTTTTGGAGTTGGTTCAACTGGCGCAATCCACTGTTTTGTCTGTGATTTATTTTCTGGAGTGCAGTGATGTATCCAAGTTTCGTCCATGGTAATAAAACGTCTCAAAAATTCTGGGAATTTTTACGGCAGAGCTCCACATTCTTAACAAAAACAGTTTTTCTTTGCAACTTTTGATCAGGTGTCAACAAACGCGGCACACATCTTGCACAAACCTTATGAAAGCCCAAAACATTACTTAAAATATATATTACCTGCGTGTTCTTTTGATATGTTTACAGCCTCTGCTATCTCAGACAACTTTAATGTGTGGTCTTGAGTACTAAACGATGAATTTTTTTGCAATGATCTCTGGAGTTGTCACATCTACAGGGCATCCAGAGCGAGGCTCATCACTAGTACTCGTACGTCCCATTTTAAATCATTGAATATGAAGGGGCAGAGTCTTTCAATGTACTGTCCATTTTCTCCTTGATTTCTTTAGGCGTTGAGCTTTTCAAATGGAAGTATTTAATCACTACTCGTTTTTCTAAATTTTAACTTTAATGTGTGGTCTTGAGTACTAAACGATGAATTTTTTTGCAATGATCTCTGGAGTTGTCACATCTACAGGGCATCCAGAGCGAGGCTCATCACTAGTACTCGTACGTCCCATTTTAAATCATTGAATATGAAGGGGCAGAGTCTTTCAATGTACTGTCCATTTTCTCCTTGATTTCTTTAGGCGTTGAGCCTTTTAAATGGAAGTATTTAATCACTACTCGTTTTTCTAAATCCTCCATTTTCATGAAAATTCTAAAGTTGTTTTGTTTAAAATGCTGCCATTCGAAAACTAAACAAGCTATTGACCTGTAACTATGGATATAAGCCAGTCTAGAGTTAAACTAGACGATACTACCACTTAACTGACCTAGTGGCGCCATATCTGTGTGAGGCCCAGGACTTATCAGTATATGTATGTATATACGAGGGCCACTCAGAAAGTGACAGACAATTTGGCATAACTACATAATAACGAAAGTTATCAACACAAAACTTTATTTACAAAGTTACAGTACCTTACTCTATTTTCCAGTGTAATCGTCATTGCTATCAAGGTATTCATTGTGGTACCAGTTTTTGAATGCCGATGATAAACTTTTCTACCGCCAAAGAACTTATTCGTTTTTTGAATGCACAAAATGTTCAGCCAATCGATTTTATAGGCAAATAACGCAAGTGTTTAGTGATAATGCAATGAGCGAGTGTTCATTGAGGAAATGGCGCATAATAAACGAGTAATCAAGGATGAAGCAGTGTATACGAAAAAGACCGGAGTGGAAGTTCATCAATTGTCATGGAGTAGTTGAAAGCAAATGTTGATAAAACAAAATTCAGAAAAACCTGTGTTTCACTTTGGACACCGTACATGACTTTTGGATGGAAAATGCTGTTGCACCTGCGTGTGGTTTACCACATCATCCTGTACATACTTCTAGAATTTACATGTCACGTGATCAGCAGGTATGAAAATGTGGCTACTTGGCCCAGGAAGACAGTTCACAAACTGCTACGGCTAAGCTGCTATACAATCCTTCCAAGAGTTGCTTGGACATCAAAATTCAAAATGAAATCCCCAAAATAAAGACATTTTGCAACAAAATTACAGCAGTGGTGTACATGGGCTGTTGCGACCGTTGAGGAGCAATCTTGGTATCTACTTTCACTCCCCAACCTCGTTTACACCCGTCATCCTGTAAACTTCACATTCCCGTCAGTACGAGGTTAAATTCTAGCAAGAATGGGTACACGTCTAACACCCTTTGGGTTGCCCTCGGTCCTCCAGCTGCTCGTCATCCTGTAAACTTCACATTCCCGTCAGTAAGAGGTTACATTCTAGCAAGAATGGGTACACGTCTAACACCTTTGGGCTGCCCTCGATCCGCCAACTGCTAGTCGTCAACAGAAAGATAGTTATTGTATAGTTTTCTCCAAAACATGATAGACCTCAAACGGGGCTGCTCCCCTCTGCCACTGGGCAATATCCATTAGCAAACAAAAGACAGACCTGTACTACTTATACCCCCGCCGCTGAATCCTCGCACTTGATATTTGGGAGTTAAGTTGGTATACCAGCTAAAAACAGATGAAAAGCTTTACCCGTTTGACTTTCTGAACTAATCACAAAGTAGCATTCCGGTAGGTCGGCCAGACAACGGAAACGGATCTATATGGCGCACCGTTGCAATATCTGTCTATTTGCAACCACGTGCACTCCATTTGTGAACTCCTAACACGTGCGTTGAGCTGTTTTGTGCAAGCTACGTATTATTCGTTGTTATTGTTGGTGTTTGTTTGTACGTGAGGGAACATAACGAGACTTTCACAATTGTAGAGGTGAATAGACTTTTGCGGGAAGGTGTGGCGAGGGTGGACGCGGCTTCATGGAAGAAGAAAGTGAATCATGTGCACAAAATAATACGAAAATCACAGGAATTAGAATCATCGGTGAATGTGAGCCACTAATGATATGTCTTGGTGACGAGGACGATGTTGATGATGACAATAATGCTTCCGAGAATGATGGCTTGGATGGGATTGAGCCATTAAAATTCTAAACCGGTGAAAATCACTTTATTATACCTTTCTCTCATTGTAACAAGCTATTTTGCATTAATTTGTTCTATATTGTCATAACTACGTAAAGTATGCTACATATGAAGGGTTGAGAACCATAGTGGGCCAAGTACCATTTTTTAAAAATCTGATGTGTTACACTCACATGACTTTCTCTAGCTGTTCTACAAACTTCATACATAAGCTTCTTCTTCTTTCTGCACCTTGCTAATCTTGGTACTCATTAGCACAATATTCTTATTATTTAGTTCCGTATAAGTAGGAAGAAAATAAGGGAATACACTAGGCTAAACCAATAGTCAAGTGTTTTAAAAGCTGTCGTTATGCGATTGTCATTACAAATAGCTTCTTTTCTTGGCCAGGAGTAGAACAAAAGAAAAACGGACACTCCCGTCTGAGAAAAGTTTAAGTACTTCACAACTGAAACTAATAACAATGAATACCTCGAAAACGGTAAACTCCACGAGAAAAATGTATATGACATAACTTGTGTATTTTAACAAGACCTACATTTTCTGTATAGTAAGTTTTTGTCTATCTCTTACGGTTTACTAGTTATGGCAAATTAAGCAAAATTCATTCAGAATAAACAGGTCTTCAGAAGCTATTCCCAGAAAATTCAAGATAAGCATTTTATTTGTTACGTAAATATCTTTAATATGTGATATTTTAATCAAAATCGTTATAGCCATTTTTAAGAAAATCAAAATTTTCGAAAAAAGTTCCATGTAAAGGGTAGTTTAGGGTGGGGGGATTTTTCTCAAAATCTTCGTGTCGCATTCCTGGAGAATACTAAACTTAAATACCAAGTGTGGTATTTTAGCTACTTTTCGTTTTTGAGTTATCGTGTTCACAGACACACGGACACACACACACACACACACACACACATATGGACCTTTTTCTCAAAATGATCTTTTTGGATACAGGGGGTCCTAAAGCATGTATTTCCGGTGAAATCTCGGTATCGAATTTTTGGGTGGAATACAATACTTCTCTATTCCTATGTACATTGTACATATGGGGCTAGAGAAAGTAAAAAGGAGAAACAGAAGGTCGAAGTTTTTTCAATATCATAGTTTGTTGAGCCATGTTACACATAATAACTAAATACCACACCAATCTAGAATATATTTTCTATCTTATATTAGTACAACATTAATGTGGCTTCATGCAAAATTAGGTTTTACAGTTATTTGTTGGGAGCTATTTTTCCTTTGCTGGGATTTGGCTCGCCTAAAGAAATTAAACTGTGCCATTTCCATACATGTAATCAATGTCCTGGTGATCATCATTATTGACTTGCACACGCGAACTCTTGTAAAAATCATGATTCACTGGAGGAGTAAATGGTAGCATGGATATAAGATCATTATATGCGGTAGCGTGATTTGCTGCATGGATTTGGACCACTCTGACTCTAACAGAATTTGTAGTTTCATTTAGACCGATATTTTGATGCTCTACTGTTTGTAAACAGGAAATGCTGGACATAGCCCACTGCAATATAAGATATATAACCATAAACTGTACTGACAGATGGCAACAGCTCAATTTTGACCTCACATGGAGATGGCCCACTATGGTTCTCAGCCATTTATATGCTATATAGCACTGTTATTTTAAATTAACATCAATAAAAACGAATTAGTTTCATTATTCATCGGCATTCATTTATTATGTCACTGTTTAAATTCGTCTTTACACACGATAGAGACATTTGTAATCAGCTGTTGTTGTTTACTGGTTACTCTGGCAACGCCGCAAAGGCAGCATAGCCAACCTTACACGAAAATACTCGAACTGTCAAGTGCAAGGATTCAGTGGCGGGGGTTTAGAGGTGAGAGGCAACTCTACTTGCAAGTCGAGATTCACGCCTCAGTTAAGGGACCTGTAAGTGGAAGACTTGGCAACAGTGAGGGTTGGTTTCTAACTGCAAACTTCAAAGCCACTCATGTACTGAAAACTACTAACGTGTAGTGGATGTAGAGAAAGTATTAATTTACAAGCGACGACAGCTAAACCTGTGCTGCAGCATTTCAATGAAGACTTGATTATAATCAGTTTAAGAGAGATTTTGTTACAGTATGGATATTTAGATGCATTTAAGCGTGACAAACCAGCAAACTTGCTCCTTTGAATACATGAAAGCTGTTTATAGGAACACAGCTAAACATAGCCGCTTAAATATGCGTTGTAAAATTAGCACTTCTCTTCCTTTTATATCACGGTAGTTCTTGTCTCTTTTCAGCGCTCCACTGCGTTACCATGTGTTGAATTTATTATTATCTGTTTGCCGCCCACTTGCGACGGTGTACAGGCTTTTGTTTGTGTCTCTTTCATATATGTAGCGTCTGTTGTTATTTATTACCTCCTCTTCTATGAATACTAAGAGAAGTATTTTATTCCACCCAAAAACTCGATACCGAGATTTCACTCGAAATACACAATTTGAGAGCCATGCATCCAAAAAAAAAAAAAAGTTAGAAAAATTTCTGTATGTAACTACATGATTGTGTATTCGTCTGTAAAATGAAATGAAATGAAGCTTCATTTATTTTATTTATTATTTATTTATTTTTCTGTAGTTTGTCATTAACCTGGTTGGTCATATCGGACAATGAATGAAATTGGTGAAATGAGCTCAAATGATCTCGGGGTCCATGGAGCTTAAAGTTACTCGACATTCGTCTTCTCAGAATAAGGGAAAACCCCGAAAAAAAACCTTATCCGGGTAACTCACCCTAAGCGAGATTTTTTTTTTTTTTTTTTTTAAATACAGTTCCGGAGTCTGGTCGGGATTCCGGCGCTGTATGCCCTACCTTTTATTTACCTAATTTTTACTTTGTTTGCTGTACGATTACTGAATTTCTGTTTTTTTTTCTGTTACACACACACGTACACAAACATATAACACCCATGCCCAAGGCAGGACGCGAATCCACGATCCCCTGCGCTATGAAGCACCAAAGCGAGACGCCGTAGCGAGCGCGGCCATGGGGACCGGCAGATTTGAACTCACTACCTTTTGAATGTGAGGCAGACACGCTATCACCACACTACCCAGGCGGGCAAGTTTTATTTATGGACGCTCTTTAACTGCTGTGGTTCTCAGCGTCCCATTCTGTATTGGGTGTAAAAGACCGTTTAAGTTTTCTCAGAGGCCTCTCTATCAGGCTTGAGGTTTTTTTTACTTGCCGTAAATCTACGACACTGGACCAACAGCTTTACTTCCCTTTCGAAGGAAGCCATTCTAAAGATTTTTACGCCCGAAAAATTCCATCGTCCTCCACCGGGTTTGAACCCGCGACCTTGGATATATGAAGTCAGCATGGTAACCATTACACCACGGAGGGTGATATTCGTCTGTGAACAACATAATAATCGATCTGACTCACGTAATTTTTTCTATCTGTTCCAAATATAAACTATTCCTACTAAAGATTATTCTTTTGTCTATATACATCATGCTAATCAAGATAAACATCAGCAGAAATTGTCTCATTACTTAGTTCCCTATACGTAGAAGCGAAACAAAGAAATACACTAGGCTAAAGCGATAGTTAAATGTTTTAAATGCTGGCCGTTATGTGAAACAATTGAGGTTCACTTCGAGAGGCATGGACTCGTTTAAGAAAAGTTAAGAGTTTAAAACTGAAATCAATAAAAATCTGATGTGTTCCATTCACATGACTTTCTCTACATCTCTGCAATAAATTATTCTTAAAAAGCTTATGCTATCGAGAAAACAGACTAGAAGACTAGAAGAAATAGTCTTATTAGTTGCTTTCTTGAAAGTAGAAGAGAAAAAAGGGAGTACCATAGGTTAAAGTGATAGTCAAAAGCCGGTTGCTATGTGACTGAAGTTCCTTTGTTTGTAAGGACACGAGTTGACAAATTCCTGTATGAGAAAAGTATACATTTTTCATAGCTGAAACCAAAAACAAGGAATATCTCAACAATCAACTTCATGAAAAAAAATGTATATAACATAAATTGTGTGTTTTAAAGTGCTCTACATTTGTTGTGTGATAAGTTTTTGTCCATTTCTTACGGTTTAGAAGTTATGCAAAATTCCGTAAAATTGACCCAGAATAAAGTAGTCTTCAGAGGCTATTCCCAGAAAATTCAAAATATACATTTTATTTGTCTTTAATATATGATATTTTAATCAAAATCGTTACAGCCATTTTTCATAAAATCACAATTTTCGAATAAAGTTCTATGTAAAGGGTAGTTTGGGGTGGGGGATTTTTCTCAAAATATTCGTATCGCAACCCTGGAAGATACTAAACTTAAATACCAAGGTTGGTATTTTACCGACTTTTAATTTTTGAGTTTTCGTGTTCATAGACACACGGACACACTGACACCCGGACATACACACACACACGGACCTTTTTCTGAAAGTATTTTTTTTCGATACAGGGGACCCTAAAACATTTATTTCCGGTGAAACCTCGGTATCGAATTTTTTGGTGGAGCGCAATACCTTCTCTATACAATATGTACATAGTACGTATAGAGAAAGTAAAAATGAGTATTTCGAAAACGGTCAACTCTGCAAGAAAATTGTATGACATATGCTATTTGTTTTAACGAGCTCTACATTCTTTGTGTATTAAGTTTTGTCTATCTCTTGCTGTTTAACTGTTAAGCAAAATTCTGCAAAACTCATTGAGAATAAAGGGGTCTTCAAAGGCTATTCGCAGAAAATTGAAAGTATACATTTCATTTGTGATGTAAATATCTTTAATGTACGGTATTTTAATCAAAATCGTTACGACCATTTTTGAGTAAAACAAACGTTTCAAAAAATGTTTCATGAAAACGATAGTTAGTGGTTAGGCTATCTTTTTGAAAATCTTTGTGTCGCATCCTTGAAAGATACTAAACATAAATAACAAGTTTAATTTAACGGTATTTTCATGTTTGGGTTAAGTTTTCCACAGACACACACACTGACCTTTTTCTAAATTTTTTTTTAACCTCAGGGGACCTCAAAACATATTTTTTCGGTGAAATCTCGACATCAAATTTTTGGACAGAATGCAATAGCTACTATGTACATTCTATGTATACACGTGCTTGGGAAAGTAAATATCTGTTAAGTTCCATTCACATGACTTTCTCAACATATTCTGTACCTGCAAATGCTTATTCGTCTATCTACTTCATGTTAGTCAAGAAAAGTGTTAGCAGAAACGCTCTTATTACTTTATTACTAAGTAGAAGGGAATACACCAGGCTAAAGTTATAGTCAAGTTGTTTATACTACGCTATTTGCTCTGTGATTACAATTAGATCAGCTGGACAGAAGTAAAACAAAAGGAACAGGAATGACAAAGAAAAATTTAAATATTTTAAAATTGAAACCAATTACAAGGAATATCTCGGAAATAACCGACAAAAACAATGTATATCACATAAATTGTGTGTTTTAAAGAGAAATGCATTTTTGTAGTGGGTTTTTGACTATGTCTTACAGTTTACCAGTTAGAAAATCATGTAGAATTTACAGGTTATTCCCAAACATTTCAAGATAGACTTTTTATGTAAATATCTTTAGTATACGCATTTTTACCAAAATCATTAATGTAATTTTTTATAGAATTAGAACTTTAGAAACATTTTTCCATGTAAACGGTAATTTGCGGTGGGGGGATTTTCTTGAAAATCCTCGTGTCGGATCTTAGAAACATGCTGAACTTGGTTACCAAGTTTGGTATTTAATCAACTTTTCGTTTTTCAATTTTGTTGTCACAGACACTTATATGTATGAAAATTATTTTTTGGATACAGGAGTCCCTAAAATGTGTATTCCTATGAAATCCTGGTATCGAATTTTTGGATGAAATGCAAAATATTTCTTACCAGTGTACTGTGTACCAGGGAGAGACAGTAGACACGAAATTCGGTTAAATACCTACTTGGTATTCAAGTTCAGCATTTTACAAGGATGCGACTTGAAGACTTTCAAGTGAACCGCCAGTAAACTATCCTATACATAGAAAACTCCTCAAACGTTTTGATTTTCTCAAAAATGGCTCTAAAGATTTTTATTGAAACGCCAAATGTTTAAGATATGTTCATGACGAATAAATTGTATATCTTGAAGTTTTTGGTAATATCCCCCGACGTAATCTTCATTTTGGGTGAATTTTTTTATACCGGTTAAACAGTATCACACAAAAACTGTAGACCTCGTTAAGGCACACGGTTTATGAATACCTTTTTATGAAGTTAAAAACATATCAGATATTATATTCTTTTTTATTGGTTTCATTTTAAAAGTCTTATACTTTCCTGAAGTAGGTGTCATGATTAGTTTTTCTTGCTCCTCGTCAAGCAAAGACCACGGAATTTCAACGTCATCACATTGCGACCAGCTGTTAAATATACAGCTGTACCAAGTTTAACGTTGTTCATTGTTTCATGTTTATTTTTGGGGTTTGTTTCAAGCCAGCCACAGAGAGACAAGACTCGAGTCTAAGGAAAGTTAACGAAGAAAACCGATTTAGGAGATGGGACCACTTTTGTTGTTCCAAAGTGTACGTCTGTGTAGCACCAGATGTTGGACTCGACAAGTGGACGCCAGGTGAGTTTGGTGTCTAATAACACTCCAAAATGTTTTACAGAAAACCTGGAAAATAGCCAGTAAATACAGGTACCAGGAATGTGGGCAGAAGAGGATTTTGAAGAGCAAAACTTCTTGTAGGCACTCTATGTAGAGTACGAATGAGCGTGGAGACCAAACAATTCTGAAAAAAATCTGATGTGTTCCTTTCACATGACTTTATCTTCATCTCTGTTACAAATTATTGTTAAAAAGCTTATTCCTTACTTCTTGTTAATCGATATAAACATTAGCATAAATTCTTATTACCTGCTTTCTTGTAAGTAGAAGGTAAATAATGGAATACACTAGGCTAAAATGATGATCAAATCTTTTAAAAGCTGCTTGCAATGTGGATGAAATGCGTTTCTTTGCATGGCCAAGAGTTGATAAACTCCTGTATGTGAAAGTTTTATAGTATATTGCGTACTAAGAACTGCAAGCTATACTTATCAGGTCGAGAATGCATATTGGGAATACGAGGTCCGAGAGTTAGCCAATTACTTTTTGAAATACTTGAAAAAAATGTAGAAAAAACCAATAACAAATCAAATTTGCTGTTCAATATTTTATTGAATATTAACCCTTTTAGTGCCGGCCTGAATAGCACAATGCTATGTGAAAAATGCCAAGCAATTTTAGAGCAGAATGCAGGGTTTTAAACTATTAATAATAAAATGAGTACCAAATTACACAGGGAGCTGAATCTTTTTTAATTTTTAGTAAACCTTTTGTCTACTGTATAATATACATTATATAGATAAGAAGTCTCTTTCATATTATTAAAAATTAAAAACAAAAGAGAAATTTGAAAATAAAATTAAAAATCCGAAAATAATCAATAATTAGGTATATAAATGCTTACTGCACAGAAAGTTCAGGCTAATTAAATAAAAGTATAGATATTTATCTACTAAAACGGTATGCTGTTTTATTTTTGAAAATACAAAAAATTCACCAAAAACACACACACATATACGTATTCGTTGTTTGGTTACACCTCCATAAATACATTTTAAACACAATGATTATTTGCATGCATGCGAGGTCTGTTGTGATCAGACTATTTTCATCCCTGAAGTTAGAATATATCTTCCTCTCTTACATAGATGCCAGAAACTCTTTCATCAAGGTCTGAAAATTCAAAATCACTCGATTTCTTCTAATACATACTGAACTGCTACTCATATTCTCTCTTCGGTTTGTAACCTTTGGCAAGACGACGCCATGTTTCAACCAGCATACGCGAACAAATCAAATTAGAAGCTAATTCAGTACTTTGGAGTGAAGATAAGGTTCTGGAACGCCCCAGAAAACCTTTCTCTATTCCAAGGACATAGAAAGCACACAGCTGGAAAGATTTAAAGCGTATGAAAATGGCATCAGGATTAAAAAATATCTGGCAATTTTCACAAAATGTTTGGATCACGATTAGATCGTGCTTGGCACTAAACGGGTTAAGAAATGATTTCTCGATCTGAACAACTGAAAGGCTATATGTAAATCATAGAAAACTATAAACGTATGTGTAGAGAAAGTAAAACTGTAGATCTCGTTAAAACATAATTTGTATCATATTATTTTCTCTATACGTACTATGTACATGGTATATAGAGAAGAAGATATTGCACTCCACCCAAAAATTCGATACCGAGATTTCACCAGAAATATAAGTTTTAGCGTTTCCTGTATCCAAGAAAAGTATTTGTGGAAAAATTTTGGCGCGCGCGCGCGCGCGTGTGTGTGTATATGTCCATAAGTCTGTATCTGTGAACTCGATAACTCAAAAACGAAAAGTCGCTAAAATACCAAACTTGATATTTAAGTTTAGTATCTTCCAGGGATGCGACACAAAGATTTTGAGAAAAAAAAAAAACCCACCCCAAACTACTCTTTACATGTAAACATTTCCAAAACTTTTATTTTCTCAAAAATGGCTCTAACGAATTTGATTAAAACCGTATATTAAAGATATAAAGATACCAAAAATTAAGATATACACAAATAAAATATATATCTTGAATTTTCTGGGAATAGCCTCTGAAGACCTCTTTATTCTGAATGAATTTTGCTGAATTTTGCGTAACTTGTAAACCATAAGAAATAGACAAATCTTACTACACAAAAGTGTAGATCACGCTAAAACACACAATTTATATCATTAGGTTTTTTTTTTTTTTTTTTTTTTGTGGAATACACCAGTTCTGAGATATTCCTTGTTGTTTGTTTCAGATTTAAAATACTTAAAATTGTTCTCACGCAGAAAGTTGTTAACTTCTGGCTCTGCATAGAAAGGGATTTTAACCACATGCAACCAACTTTTAAAAGATTTGACTATCGTTTAGCCGTGTATTCTCTTATTTTTCCTTTTATTTACAAGGAAGCAAGTAATTAAGACAATTTCTGCTATTGTTTATCTCGATTATCATAGACAGAAAAATATGCTTTTAATAATAATTTGTTACAGCGATATAGAGAAAGCCATGTGGATGGAACGCATCAGATTTATCTTGTAGAGTTGACCGTTTTCAAGATATTCATTGTTAATGGTTTCCGTTTTAAACTAATTAACCTTTCTCAAACAGGACTATGATAAGCTAACCGAACTTCAATTGTTTTAGTTAGTTACCAACTTTTAAAATATTTGACTATTGCTTTAATCTGATGTATTCCCTTATTGCCCTTCCACTTAAGGGAAGCAAGCGAAAATACCAATTCTGCTAATGTTTATCTAGCATAGCATGATGCAGATAAAATTATAATCTATTGTAAGAAAAATTTGTTTGTGGAACAGCTAGAGAAAGTTATATGAATGGAACACATCAACTTTTTTAGTTATCGTGGTCGGAGATTCACGAACTCACACACACGGGCCTTTTTTTTTTTTTTAGGAATCTTGTTTCTTTGGACTCAGGGGACCTCAAAATATATTTCTAGTGAAGTCTCCGACATTGAAGTTTTATGTGGAATATAATACATTTTCTAACATGTGCACATAGAGAAAGTAAAAATGAAAGGAAACTTGAAGGACACGAACAAACTTTAAAGTCTAAAATTAGTACCCAAGAGGACGAAGAATGGAAAGAATGAAACATTAAGGAATGTTAACGAATTCTTAGCAGAAGACAAAGTTGAGCGCATGCGCAAGAGTGAACACCTGAGGCGCTCTCAGCTTCCCACCGAGAGGACCAAAAAGAATAGGAAGATGGCTCAAGAGACGCCGACATCGATTTTACGAGTCAACAATTGTTGCCTCTGTCTTTGATAACAGGAGGGAACTTGCAAGCTTCGACATCAGATTTAAGTGCTTTCGGCTTTTAGTAGGTCCTGCTTCGATTCCCATGACCTTTACAAAGTGAGCACGTCTGAAAGGGCTTTTACGTCCCTCTCGAAAACAAGGCACTATCGCAAAGAGGATTTGTAGCATGTATACTACACAAGCACTATTGATTCGCATGACTCTTCCACTCCACTAATCAAACGGATTGATTTTCAGGTTCATATGTTACTGTGGAGCACCTATCAGTGTCGCTTTGTCCGTCCGTATGCAACAATTCTGCAAGTGTGGCGATGTGATGTTATAAACACAGTTATCCGAAACAACGGAGGAAAAAATCTGATACGACTTAGAAATAGTCTTATTACTTGCTTCCTTGTAACTAGAAGCGAAATAAGGGACTACGATAGCTTAAAGTGATAGTCAAAAGCTGGTTGCTATGTGACTGAAGTTCCTTTGTGTGTATGTATGGACAGGAGTTGACAAATTCCCGTATGAGAAAAATATAAGTTTTTCAAAGCTGAAACAAATAACAAGGAATATCTCAAAAACGATCAACCCCAAGAGAAAAATGTATACATCTAAATTATGTGTTTTAACGTGCTCTACAATTTTTGTGTGGTAAGTTTTTGTCCATCTCTTACGGTTTAGCAGTTATGAAAACTTACGTAAAATTCATCCAGAATAAAGTAGTCTTCAGAGGCTATTTCCAGAAAATTCAAAATATACATTTTATTTGTCAGGTAAATGTCTTTAATATACGATATCCTAATCAAAATCGTTAGAGCCATTTTTGAGGAAATCAAAATTTTCGAAAAAAATTCCATGTAAAGGGTAGTTGGTGGTGGGGGGATTTACTTGAAAATCTTCGTGTCGAACCTTGAAAGAAACCAAACTTAAATACCAATTCGGTATATTCGTTTTTGAGCTATGCTGTAGACAGACACACAAACATACACACACACGCACAAACACAAACACACCCACATGAACCTTTTTCTAAACTTTTTTTTTTTTTTTGGATTCAGAGGTCCTAAAACATATATTTCCGGTAAAATCTCGGTATCGAATTTTTGGGTGGAATGCAATACCTTCTCTATACACTATGTACATAGTACGTGTAGAGAAAGTAAAAATGTAGGAAAGAAAGAAGGAATAAATCTGATGCTCTACATTCATATTATTTTCTTTACACTATCGTTTATCAGTAGCTATTCGTGCGCAAAGTGATTTTTCTATCTATTTTATTTTCATTTAGGAAAACCTTTGCTGCAGTAAATAAATTAGGTACGCAATAGTTGTTAGATACAAACAGAATAATGATAGTCAGTTGCTTTAGGTGGGAGAATGTGTGAACATTTTCAAAAAATTCTGAAAAATTAATTTTTTTTCATGATAAAATAAAGTGGAGTCTAAATTTCAAGAAAATATCGTTTTTCCCCCACTGTACACATTTTTGTAGATACAAAGAGATTAATGATAGTTACTTAAGGTGGATGCATATGTGAAATTTTATGAAAAGTTAATTCTTTTTTTCAAAAAATCTGATGTGGTCCATTCACATGACTTTCTTTACATCTCTATTAATAAGCTTGCTCTTCTATTTAATGCTAATCCAGATAAACATTAGCAAAAACGATCGTATTACTTAGTTCCTTATAAGTAGAAGGGAGATAAGGGAATGGACTAGGCTAAGCCGACAGTCTGTTTGCCAAGCGGGAGATTTGGGTTCGATTCCCGATACCGGCGTGGGGAGTTTTCCCCCGCTGGGAGACCTAGCCCGGGGTGCACTAAGTATTTTAAAACCGAAACTAATAACAAAGAATATCTCGAAAACGGCCAACTCCTCCAAAAAATGTATTTGGCATAAATTGTTTGTTTACAATTTTTGATTAGAAAGCTCTTGTTTATTTCTTAAGGTTTACCAGTTATGCAAAATTCATAAAAATTATCCAAAATAAAGAGGTCTTCAGAGTCTATATTCAGAAAATTCAGGATAAATATTTCATTTTTATGTAAATAGCCTAAATAATTTATATTTATATGTATGTAAATATAAATATAAATTTTTATCAAAATTATTTTAACCATATTTGAGAAAATCAAAATTTTTGAATTTTTTTCTATGTAAAGGATGGGGATTTTTGTTTGCTTTTTGTTTTGTTTGAGTCGTATCCCTGGAAGATACTAAACTTAAATGTGAAGTTTGGTATTTAACAAACTTTTCGTTTTTGAGCTATGCTGCCCACAGACATGCGCGCACACACACACACCACAGACAGACACACACGGACATTTTTCTAAAAATGTTTTTTTTTTTTTTTTTTTTTTTTGTATTCAGGAGGTCCCAAAACATGTAATTGCGGTAAAATCTCGGTATCCCATTTTTGGGTGCAATACAATATCTTCTCTATACACAGAGTAGGTACACAGTATGCGTAGAGAAAGTAAACATATATGGAAGATAGAACAAATAAATCTGATGGGTTACATTCATATGGCTTTCTTTAACCTCTATCGTTTATTAGTAGCTATATAAACTATTCATATGAAGTTATTATTCTATTTATTTTATTCTAATCGAGATAAATATTTGCAAAAATAGATACAATATACATTTCCGTTATAGATACAAGGAGAATAGAGATAGTCCGTTGCTATAGACGACGCATCTGTTAAATTATAGCAAAATTTCTGAAAAATTCAAAAATTACTTTTTTCGTCTTAAAATAACGTGAACTCTAAACTTCAAATAAATATATAATTTCCCCACACTGATGTATACATACAAAGAAATTAGAAATAGTTAAGTTGTTTAAGGTTAAGTCTCTGGAAATTTTAACAAAAAGTCTGAAAAATTCAAAAGTTGTTTTTTTTCTTCGTAATTAAATACAATAAATTCTAAACTTCAAGAAAATAAATAATTTTAATCATAGAGCAAATTTTTACACATTTAGATATAGATGAAAATTTGATGTGTTCCATTCGCATGACTTTCTCTACATCTCTCAAAGAACTATTGTTAAGAAGCTCTTTCTTCTAACTATATACTTCATGATAATCGAGATAAAAATTAGCAGAAATTGTTCTTATTACTTGGTTCCTTGTAAGTAGAAGAATTATAAAATACACAGCCTAAAGCGATAGTTTCGTAATTTAAAGGCCGGTCGCTATTTGAAACAATTGAATATCCAATTTCTTTGCTTTCCAAGAGTAAACAAACGAAAAGAAATATGACTTCCCGTTGGAGAAAGGTTTAAACGGCTTAGCCCTTAGTTGCCGGCATTAGTTTGCTACATATGCTGTTTTTCCTCTAATTCCCAAACCGGCTTTCATAACATTGCCGAAAGCACCATCAACGAAGCTGCATGAATGTCCGTAAGCGTTTAAGGCGTGTTCTGGCCATCCATTTAAGGGGCGATTTCGAAACCCAGCAACGGCAGTAAAATGTGCCTGTGGTAAAGGATGGGGAGGACCCAGTTAAAATAACCGTTGTAATGGCACGCTCGGAACCTGACGGAGATACATTTGTCTGTAGTTATATGCGTTTTTCTCTTTTATTTTTTACAAAAATGATAATACAATTTTATTGCAAAAATGTAATATTTTACAATATAAAACAATCTAAATTAGTGATTCTTTATACTGAAGGTTAGTAATAACATAAAATTAACCATAGATATTATTTGTTTTCAGCGATTAGATTATCAGCGGCGACGGTGTGCCGGGATTTCGTCCCGCAAGAGTTATTTTACGTGCCAGTAAATCTACTGACATGGGGTCGTCGCTTTTAATCACATTTAAAAACCATTGGTTAGGGCTATTGCTGTTGTTAACCCAAGAGTACAAACGGGACTTGTAAGTCCCGAAAGGCAACAAAAGGTTGAACTTCAAACCAATAATCTGGAGTGACTGCCCCCGTGGTCGAATGGTCAGTGAGCTGACTTCTCACCCGGAGGTCCCGGGTTCAATTCGCGGCTGGGGCGGGGACTTTTACTTTAACCAGAATCTCCCACAGAGTCTGGAAGTATGTATGTGAGAGTGAATGTGTGCGTGTTTGAGGAAATAAAATAGTTTAAACCCAAAGTAAACCTATATTTATATATACAAGTAAATAATAACCTGGAGTATCTCGAAAACGGTTAACTCTACAAAAAAAAAAAAAAAAGTATGACATAAATTGTGTGTTTTAATGAGATCTACGCTTTCTGTGCATTACGTTTTTGTTTCTCACTTACTGTTTGCCAGGTGTCATCCAGAATGAAGAGGTCTTCAGAGGCTATTCCCAAAAAATTTAAAATATACATTTTATTTGTGAGGTAAATATCTTTCATATACGATATTGAGCCATTTTTTACAAAATCAAAATTTTCGAAAAAAGTTCCATGTAAAGGGTAGTTTGGGGTGGGGGGATTTTTCTCAAAATCTTCGTGTCGTATCCTTTGAAGATACTAAACTTAAATTCCAGGTTTGGTATTTTATCGACTTTTCGTTTTTGAGTTATCGTGTTCACAGACACACGCACACACGGACCTTTTTCTGAAAATGCTTTTTTTGGATACTAGGGGACCCTAAAACATATATTTCAGGTGAAATCTCGGTATCGAATTTTTTGGTGGAGTGCAATAGCTTCTCTATACACTATGTACATAGTACGTATAGGGAAAGTAAAAAAATTGCGTTTTAATGAGATATACGTTTTCTGTGTATTAAGTTTTTGTTTATCAGTTATGCAAAAGTCATCCAGAATGAAGAGGTCTTCAGATGCTATTCCCAGAAAATTCAGGGTATACGTTTCGTTTGTCACAAAAATATCTTAAACATAAAGTATTTTAATCAAAAACGTTAGAGCCATTTTTAAGAAAATCAAAATTTTCTAAATTTTTTCCATGTAAAGGGTAGTTTGGTGTGCGAGAACTTCCTCAAATCTTCGTATCGTTTCCTTGGAAGAAACTAAACTTAAATACCAAGACTTTTTACCTATTTTCTGTTTTTAAGTTATCGTGTTTACAGACACACACGCACACACACACGCACACACACGGACTTTTTCTAAAAATGTTTTATTTTTACTCAGGAGACCTCAAAAGATATATTTGCGGTGAAATCTCGACAGTGAATTTTTGGTTAGAATACAAAACCTTGTCTACATAGCATATGCATAGTACGTGTAGAAAAAGTAAAGATTAATCTAAAGTAATATAACTATTTCTGCTATTTTTTGATTGCCCTCTTTTACTATCATAGCACCGCAGACGGTGACACTGATTGTACTTGGAATGAAGACGGACACCGGTAGAATGTGATGGCAGGGAGAAAGTGATATGAGTGGAACAAGTCAGATTTTGTTATTAGTAGAATATCAAAAGTGAATTTGGGAGAAATCTCGGTATAGAATGTTTGGTTGGAATGCAATACCTCCTCTACTAACTATAGGGAAGCAATAGAGAAACCAATAAAGTCAGACATGAAGATTTCGTCTCCAGAGCGAAGAAAAAAGAATGTCAACATCTGCGTTTAGAATGGAATTAATTTGCGAACGAGACAAGTAGCAGAACTCTCGCCGCGTTAATGATTTTCTAGATATGTTTACTTAGTTTCTTCTCTTCTTTTAAGAAAATTCTGTGTAAATATGTACTCAGAGAGAAAATTTCCCTTTCACCAATTAAATGTAACGTACTTCGTACGAATTCTTATAGCATCTTGTTCCTCAACTAAATGAAAAACATTCATCTAGTCAGATAGTGTTTAACTTTCGAGAAAAAGAAGCACCCAAGGAATCAACATTTGACTTTAAGTGAGGGAATAGGTTAGTGAGTGAGAGTGAGTTTACGAAGAAGGAGTTAATGGAATTTGTTGCTTTCCTTCGGCCCTGCCGCTGCACAGCGTGCATTGGTGGAAAACATTCATCACTTAGTCTAAATTCGGAAGACCGCAGCTAAGTACTGAAGAAAGAAAAAGAAAAAAAAAAACTTTCTTTTGAAGTTGTGCAAATGCGAATTGCTATTGTATCATTCGGCATGAAAATAAATCCTAATGTATAATAACACAGGAAAAGTGAGAGGGTTAGTGTGCGTTAGAGAGTGAGTGTGTATAAGTGTGAGTGAGTGTGTAAGTGTATGTGAATGCGTGTGTGAGTGTGAGTGAGTGAGTGAGTAAATGAGTGATGGGCGAGTGTGTGAGTGAGTGAGGGAGTGAGTGAGTGTATGTGAGTGAATGTATGTGTGAGTGTGTGTGAGTGAGTGTGTGTGAGTGTGTGTGTGAGTGAGTGTGTGTGTGAGTGAGTGTGTGAGTGAGTGAATGAGTGTGTGTGAGTGAGTGAGTGTATGAGTGAGTGTGTGTGAGTGAGTGTATGAGTGAGTGAGTGAGTGAGCGAGTGAGTGTGTGTGAGTGTATGTGAGTGTATGTGACTGAGTGTGTGTTAGTGAGTGTGTGGGTGAGTGTGTGTGATTGTGAGTGAGTGTATGTGTGAGGAGTGTGTGAGTGAGTGTGTGTGAGTGAGTGTGTGTGAGTGAGTGTGTGTGAGTGAGTGTGTGTGAGTTTGTGTGTGAGTGAGTGTGTGTGAGTTTGTGTGTGAGTGAGTGAGTGTGTGATTGTGAGTGAGTGTATGTGTGAGGAGTGTGTGAGTGAGTGTGTGTGAGTGAGTGAATCTGTGTGTGAGTGAGTGTGTGTGTGAGGAGTGTGTGAGTGAGTGAATCTGTGTGTGAGGAGTGTGTTTGAGTTTGTGTGTGATTGTGAGTGAGTGTATGTGTGAGGAGTGAGTGTGTGTGAGTGTGTGATTTTTAAGAAAATCCCCTCACCACCAGCTAGCCTTTAAATGGAACATTTTTCGAAAATGTTGATTTTCTCAGAGGTTAAAGACTTCGACTTAACCGATAACGGATGTCTTAAAAATATCTCAGCAGTGAGGCGAATACGCTAGCGCGTTCAGTTGGCAACGGATCCCGCTAATTATTGTTGGGGATTAAGAAGAGCTGAACTGAAATTGAGAATAATTATTTACAATTATCACAGAAGATGTTGTAAATACTTTCCTCATCCCAGAGTTCGACTCTTTTGCTCTTGTTTCGGACATTGTGTATGGTTTCCCGCGTAATCGTGTATAGATAATTTGTGATTTCTTTCTTTAGTTTATTGCTTTCTCTAGCCTGTGTGTACAACGTACATAGGTGATAGAGAAGAAGTCTCAATACTGAAACTTCACCGGAAATATATGTTTTGAGGTTCCCTCAGTCCGAAAAAGAAATTTTTAGAAAAGTCGTTTAAATAACAAACTTGATATTATCTTCCAAGGGTTCGACACAAAGATTTTCAAGAAAATCCCCCCGCCCCCAGCCACCGTTTACAAGGATCATTTTTCGAAATTTTTGAGTTTCTCAAAACTAAATCTAATGATTTTGATTAAAATTTCGTACATTTAAGATATTTACATGACAAATAAAATGTACCTATATCTTGAACTTTCTGGGAGCCTTTAAAGACCTATTTATCTTGAAGGATTGTTGTTAGAATGCTGCATTACTAGTAAATCATAAGAGCTAAACAACAACTTACTACACAAAAAATGTAGAGATCCTTAAAACCCACAATTTATGTAATATACATTTGTCCCAGGAGTTGACCGTTTTCGAGTAATTCATTGTTATTGGTTTCAGTTTTAAAATACTTAAAACTTTACCATACGGTAACTTGTCAGCTCCTGGGTACGCAAACAAACGGATTTCCATCCCATAGCAACCAGATTTTAAAACATATGACTGTCGGTTTAGCCTAGTGTATTCCCTTATTTCCCCTCTGCTTATAAAGAACTAAGTAATAAAACCGTTTCTGCTATTGTTTATCTCGAAAAGCATGAAATAGATAGAAGAATAAGCTTATTAACCATAATTAGTTACAGAGAGGTAGAGAAAGCGATGTGAATGGAACATAATGTATGTGTGTATAATATCAGAGGGGATTCTCCACTGCAACCATTGGCTTATTGTAAAAATATTTAAATGGAGTTTTATTTATGAACACCCTTTAGCTACTGTGGTTCTTAGCGTCCCATTCTTTGTTGGGCGTGAAAGACTGCTTAATTTTACTCAGAGGCCTCTTTGTCAGGATTTAGGTTCTTTAACGTGCCGTAAATCTGCGACACGGGACCAACGGCTTTGCTTCCTTTCCGAAGGTTCTTACGCTCAAAAAAACCCATCGTCCTCCGCCGGGTTATTGACCCAGGAGGAGAGCATGAGATGAGAGTAATTTCAAAGGGCGGCCGAAACCGGACAACGGGGAACGTTAGGAGCGAACGCCTCAGATCTGACTGAACTCCCTGAGTCTGCAGAAAACTTCCAACCCATCCCGCCGCCTAGAGCTGTATTTCCATAATGCAGACACTACCACGGGAGGGAGCCACCACCGCATTATTCGCCGACACTTACAACCCTGAAAGGGACCGGTTGGATGAAATGGAGATAAAGTTCGGGGGAATGAAGAATCCTCCCCAGCAGTGACGCGGGAAATCCCCGAAAAAATCCCATGGGTTAGAGAAGTTGGCCTCGGGAATCGATCCCAAGAATTCCCAAATGCCAGTCGGAAACGAAACGCCTGAGCCTCCCGATTCGGTACCGTATCCATAGTAGGTAATGTAGGTAATGCATTCCGGCCAGAAATTCGATACCGAAATGTCACTGGAAATAAAGGTTTTGGGGTCCCCTGAACCGAAAAAAGCAATTAATGTGTGTGTGTATGTGCGTGTATATGTGTGTGTATGTGTGTGTATATGTGTGTGTATATGTGTGTATATGTGTGTGTATATGTGTGTGTATATGTGTGTGTATATGTGTGTATATGTGTGTGTATATGTGTGTGTATATGTGTGTGTATATGTGTGTATATGTGTGTATATGTGTGTGTATGTGTGTATATGTGTGTGTATATGTGTGTATATGTGTGTGTATGTGTGTGTGTATATGTGTGTGTATATGTGTGTATATGTGTGTATATGTGTGTGTATATGTGTGTGTATATGTGTGTGTATATGTGTGTATATGTGTGTGTGTATATGTGTGTGTATATGTGTGTGTATGTGTGTGTATGTGTGTGTATATGTGTGTATATGTGTGTGTATATGTGTGTGTATATGTGTGTATATGTGTGTGTATATGTGTGTGTATGTGTGTGTATATGTGTGTATATGTGTGTGTATATGTGTGTATATGTGTGTGTATGTGTGTGTGTATATGTGTGTATATGTGTGTGTATATGTGTGTATGTGTGTATATGTGTGTGTATATGTGTGTATATGTGTGTGTGTATATGTGTGTGTGTGTATATGTGTGTGTATATGTGTGTATATGTGTGTGTATATGTGTGTATATGTGTGTGTATGTGTGTGTGTATATGTGTGTATATGTGTGTGTATATGTGTGTATGTGTGTATATGTGTGTGTATATGTGTGTATATGTGTGTGTGTATATGTGTGTGTGTGTGTGTGTGTGTGTGTGTGAACAGCATAGCCCCAAAAATCTGATGTGTTCCATTCACGACTTTCTCTACATTCCTGTAACAAATTATTGTTAAAAAAATCCTTTATCTACTTTATGATAATCGAGATAAACATTAGCAGAAATTGTCATAATTATTTGCTTCCTTGTAAGTAGAAGGAAAGTAATATAATACTCTAGGCTAAAACGATAGTAACATATTTTAAAAGCTGGTTGGCATGTGGATGAAATCCGTTTCTATGCAGCACCAGGAGAGAAAGTTTTAAGTATTTTAAATATTAAACAAATAGCAAGGAATATCTCATAAATGGCCAATTCCACGAAAAAAACGTATATGACGTAAATTGTGCGTTTTACCTGATCTACATTTTTTGTGCTAAGATTTTGTCTATCTCTTACGGTTTACCAGTTACGCAAAATTCAGCAAAATTCATTCAAAATAAACAGATCTTTAGAGGCTATTCCTAAAAAAATTCAAGATTTTTTTTTTGCCATATAAATATCTTTACATTACGGTATTTTAACCAAAACCGTTAGAGACATTTTTTGAGAAAATCTAAATTTTAAAATTTTTTCCATATAAAGGGTAGTTTGGAATGGGGGATTTTTCTCAAAATCTTCGTGTCGCATCCCTGGAAGATACTAAACTTACACATCAAATTAGGTATTTTAACACTTTTCGTTTTTGAGTTATCCTGTTCACATACACAGACACACGGACAGACACAAACATATACACACGCACACACGGACCTTTTTCCAGAAATGCTTTTTGTGGATGCAGGATTCCCTAAAACGCGTATTTCCGGTGAAATCTCGGAATCAAATTTTTAGATAGAGTGCAATATCTTCTCTATGTACATTGTAGGTGCAGAGAAAGTAAAACTGAAAAATCTTTAAATAACGAACTTGATATTAATGTTCAGCATCTACAAAAGGACGAGACACGAAGAGCTTTAAGAACCCCCCCCCCACCACAAACTACCCTTCACACAGAAAAAAACCTTTCAAACTTTTAATCTTCTTTTAAATGTCTCTAACGGTTTTGATTAAAATGCCGTAAATTAAAGATATTTACATTACAAATAAACTGCATATTTTGAAGGTTTTTTTCTACAGAATTTTACTTAACGGCTAAACTATAAGAGATAAACAAAAACTTACTACACAATAAACGTAGATCTCGTTAAAACACATACTTTATGTCATATATGTTTTTATATAGAGCTGACCGTTACTGAGATATTTCTGTTATTGGTTTCAATTTTAAATTACTTAGTATACTTTTCTTAAACGGAAAGTGACCTTTCGTTTCATCTCTCTTGTTTTACTGCAGGCCATGCAAAGCGAACCGAACTTTAATTGTTTCATATAAGACCAGCTGCTAATATATTTGACTATCGATTTAGGCTAAGGTCCTCCTTTATTTTACTTCTGCTCACAAGGAAGCAAGTAATAAGACAACTTCTGCTAATGTTTACCTTGATTAGCATGAAGTACATAAAAGAATACTCTTTTGCAAGGAAATTTGTTTTGGAACAGGGAGAGATAGTCATGTGAAAGGAACACATAAGATTTTTCTACATACATTTGCTACGCACCGCAAGATTTAAGAAGGACCGAGCATATCCCACCCAGCGCTTCGAATGAAGTAAATGATGCATTCCCAAGGTCTGCGAGGGAAACAGATTACGTAATGTTGGCAGGACATGTGTGGCATGAATCTATCAATCATCTCATTTGAAGTGAAGACGTTCTTCCTAGAACCGATCTTCACATTTCTGCGCTACAAATAGCTTTTTTTTGTACCACCGCATGTTTGTAATAATGTCTTTCCAAACAGCACACAGCGTGATCCGACGTGATGCATTCTTAACACTTTTACTGTACAATACTAGACGTCAACGTTTGTGGTGCGGGTTCTGGCGATTCCCTATGATAGCTCAAGACTTTGGTTCAAGTACCATATGATTAAGATACTTACATGACAAATAACATGTATATATTGAATTTTCTGAGAACAGCCTCTGAGGACCTCCTTATTATGGATGAAGTTTTCAATACTGGTAGGGATAGACAAAAAACATGTATTCCATTCACATGACTTTCTCTACATGTCTACAATAAATTATTGTTAAAAAGTTTATGCTTATTTTTGCTTCATGCTAATCGAGAAAAAATTAGCACAAATAGTCTTATTACTTGCCTCCTTGTAAGTAGAAGGAAAATAAGGGAGTACAATAGGTTAAAGTGATAGTCAAAAGCTGGTTGCTATGTGACTGAAATTCCTTTGTTTGTATGGACAGGAGTTGACAAATTCACGTATGAGAAAAGTATGTTTTTTAAAGCTGAAACCAATAACAAATAACATTTCAAAAACGATCCACTCCACGAAAAAAAAAAAAAAAAAAAAAAAAAAAAAAGTAACTGACATAAATCGTATCCTTTAACGCGATATACATTTTCTGTTAAGTAAGTTTTGTCTATCTGTTACGGTTTGCCAGTTAGACAAAGTTCCGTGAAATTCATCCAGAATAAAGTAGTCTTCAGAGGCTATTCCCAGAAAATTCAAAATATACATTTTGTCAGGTAAATATCTTTAATATACATATTTTAATCAAAATCAATAGAGCCATTTTTCAAAAAATCAAAATTTAGATCCTGAACTTAAATACCAAGTTTGGTATTTAACTGTCTTTTTTCGTTTTTGAGCTACGCTGTCCACAGATTCACACACACACACACATATAGACCTTTTTTCAAAAATGCTTTTTCTGGATTCAGGAGGACCCAAAACATATATTTCCGGTGAAATCTCGGTATCAAAGTTTTGGATGTACATAGTATATGTAGAGAAAGTAATATATCTAGTAGATGATAGTTTTCTGTAGTGAATTTTGTATCTCCTTTTACTCAATATTTTCACTTTTAAATCTATCACAAATTTCTCTATAACTGTAAACCACATAATGTTATGCAAAATATGTAAAATTAATGTAAGTTGTTTTCTAAAATATTATTACAAACAGTATGTATATGTTTGATTGTATACCTTTGTATCTAATGTAAATTGTTTTCCAAACTACTATTGCTAATATGAAATTAAGTGATTGATAGAACGCCTTTATATTTGTTAATGTGCTCTTAAAGAATGTGTGTTCCATTCACTTGACTTTCTTTAGATTTTCTACAAACAAACTTCCCACAAAAGATTCTTTTTCCTTTTAATCAATACTAATCGAGATAAAAATTAGCAGAATGGTTCTATAAGTAGTTCCTTATAAGTAGAAGGTGACTAAAGGAATATAGTAGGCTATAGCGATTGTCAAATCTTTTAAAAGCTGTCGCTAAGCGTCATTGAGATTGCTCCATTGCATGGCTAGGAGTAAAACAAAAGAAACTTGCACGACTTTATGTTTAAGAAAAGAAGTCAGCATTTTAAAGTTGAAACCAATAATAAGGAATATTTTGGAAACGGTTAGCTCCATGACAGAAAAGCAAAGGACATAAATTGCTTGTTTTGGTGTTTTTCTATCTCTTACGGTTTACAAGTTATGCAAAAGCCTTTCAGAATGACAGCAGCTTCAGGGGCTATTCCCAAGAATTTCAAGACACAATTTGTCATCTAAGTATATTTTATAATGGTATTTCCTTCAAAATTCTTAGAGCTATTTTTGAGAAAGTCAAATATTTCCAAATGTTTTTCTTTAAAGGTTAGTTTGGGGTGCGGAATTTTGCTCAAAATCTTCGTGTCGCATCTCTGGAAGATACTAAACTTAAACACCAAGTTTAGAATTTTACCGACTTTTCGTTTTTGAGCAATCATGTTTACAGACACACACACGTTGACATTTTGTGAAAAATAGTTTTTTTTTACTTTCTCTACACGTACCATGTACATAGTGTATAGAGAAGGTATTGCATTCCACCCAAAAATTCGATACCGAGATTTCACCGGAGATACATTTTTTGGGTCCCCCTGAATTCAAAAAAGCATTTTTACAAAAATGCCCCTGTGTGTGCGTGTGTGTCTGTAGACAGCGTAGCTCAAAAACAAAAATAAGGTTAAATACCAAACTTAGTATTTAAGTTTGGTATCTTCCAAGGATGCGACACGAAGATTTTCAAGAAAATTCCGCCACCCCCAACTACCCTTTACATGGAACTTTTTTCGAAAATTTTGATTTTCTCAAAAATGGCTCTAAGGATTTTAATTAAAATGTCATATATTAAAGATATTTGCCTGACAAATAAAATGTGTATTTTGAATTTTCTGGGAATAGCCTCTGAAGACTTCTTTATTCTGGATGAATTTTATGAAATTTTGCATAACTGCTAAACTATAAGAGATGGGCAAAGATTAACACACAAAAATGTAGAGCACATTAAAACACACAATTTATGTTGTATACTTTTTTTGTTGGAGTTGATCGTTTTTGACATATTCCTTGTTTTTGGTTTCAGCTATGAAAAACTTATAATTTTCTCATACAGGAATTAGTCAACTCCTGTCCATACAAACAAAGGAACTTCAGCAACCTGCTTTTGATTATCAGTTTAGCCTATAGTGTTCCCTTATTTCCCTTCTACTTTCAAGGAAGCTATTTTTTTTCTCGATTAAAATTAAGTAAATAGAGGTATAAGCAATAATTTGAAAGCCATGTGAACACATCAGCTTTTTATTCCCAGTGAATTATCTCTATCGGTTTTTTTTTATTTCCAGTGAAATTTCTGCATCGAATTTTGAGTGGAATGCAAAACCTTCTCTGCCTATGCACTATGTACTAAGTAGATAAAAAAGATATAACCTTAGTCACATTTAACAACTGGTCGATATTAAGACTGACTGACCTTTAACCTCGCTATTGCGAGAAACAACTGAACATCGAAAGCTCTGTAAGAATAACAACTATTGAACGCTTCGATCAATTAATAACGGATATCTCGGAAATGCCTTTAGGCACAAAAGATATTACTCAAATTTTACATTTTAAAGAGATGTACACATTTTGTGCAATACATTTTCGTCTATCACTTAACATTTCCCAGTAATACAAGATTATACAAAATTCTTCCGAATGAAGAGGTCTCAGGGCTATTCCCATAAAATTCAATATGTACTTTTGATTTTTGTAAAATATTTTAAACATATGATATTTAAATAAAAATCTATATTACATAAATTGTTTTTTAACAGGTCTACAATTTTTGTGCAGTAAGTTTTTGTCTATCTCTTACGCTTTACCAGTTATGCAAAATTCAGCAAGGTTCATCTATAGAAAAAAAAAAAAAAAAAAAAAAAAAAACAACTCTCCAGGGGCTGTTCTCTGAAGACTCAAAATATTCATTTTATTTGTCATATAAATATTTTTAATACACGACATTTGAATCAAAATCGTTAGAAAGTTTTGAGAAAATCAATATTTTTGTAAATTTTCCATGAAAAGGGTAGTTTATGGTAGGGGATTTTTCTCAACATTTTCCTATCACACCCCTGGAAGGTACTAAACTTTGATACCAAAGTTTGATATTTTACCGGCTTTATTTTAACAGATCTACATTTTTTGTCCAGTAAGTTTTTGTCCATCTCTTACGCTTCACCAGTTATGCAAAATTTAGCAAGGCTTTTCAGGGACTGTTCTCAGAAGATTCAAAATATATTTTAATTTTCATGTAAATATTTTTAAGGCACGGTATTCTAATCAAAATCGTTAGAGTCAGTGTTAAAATCATACTTTTCGTACATTTTTCCATGAAAAGAGTGGTTTATAGTAGGGGATTTTCTCAAAATTTTCGTGTTGCATCCTTGGAAGATACTAAACTTTGATACCCAATTTTGATATTTTGACGATTTTTCGTTTTTGAATTATCGTGTTCACAGACACATACACACACACACACACGCACGCGCGCGGAACTTTCTATAAAATATTTTTTTTGGATACGGGGGACCCTAAAACGTGTATTTCCGATGAAATCTCCGTATCGAATTGTTGGGTGGAGTGCAACATTTTCTATACCTACGTTGCATATAATATGCAGAGAAAGTAAAAATTGTTAGTCATTTTTAAATACATCCTCGTTTTCGAAAAAGTTGTACATAAAGGGCAGTTTGAATGAAGATTTTCTTCAAAATATTTTTGTGGTACCCTTGGAGGATGCTGACCAAGCTTTTCATTATGGTGTTTACAGACACACGTGCACTTTATCTAAAATATATTATTCAGGGAACCTCAAAACATGTATTTAAAATGAAATATCGGTTTCGTATTTTCGAGTGGAATGCAATACCTTCTCGGGCTAGTATGTCCGAGGTAGGGAAAGTAAACATAACTTTTCAGGTTTGGTAATATGAGAACATGTATTTCAGATGAAATCTCGATAAATATTTTTCTTTATTTTGCAGAATATTTTCGTTACCTATTTCATAAGTGTACATTAGACTCTTTGAAATATTAAAATAGTCCCCATTCTGTTTTTTTATATTTTTACTCTCCTTACAGCGTATGTACAACATACGTAGTACGTAGTGAAGGTATTATATTCCACCCAAAAATTCTAAACCGAGATTTCACCCAAAATACATATTTTGAGAACCCCTGGGTATAAAAAGTATTTTAGAGAAACGTTTGTGTATGTTTTTTTTTGTGGTGTTTTACTGCTCTGGCACCGCAGGTGATGACACTGATGATACATGAAGACGGAGCCCCGGTGGATGGCAGGGGAAACCGGAGAACCCGGAGAAAACCCGCCCCTGCGCCGCTTTGTCCACCAAAATCTCTCATGTGGTCGCTTGGGATCGAACCCATGCCATCTAGGTGAGAGGCGAGTGGTCTGACCACTCGGCCACGGCGTAGCCACGTGTATGTGTGTGTGTGTGTATCTGTGAACACGGTAACTCAAAATCGAAAATACCAATTTGATAATTAAGTTCAACGACTCAAGGAAACAACACGAAATTTTTCAAGAAAATCCATAACACAGAAAAAATTTGGAAATTTGGATTAAAATACGCGTATTATAAATATTTACATGACATGATGTATGTTATGAATTTCCTGGGAATAGCGCCTGAAGACCTCTTCATTCTGAATGACTTTTCTTTAATTAGTAAACCGCAAGAGATATACAAATAGTTACTGCACAGAAAAGTATACATTTCGTTAAAACACATCATTTATGTCCTGTTCACATTTTTGGGGAGTTAACCATTTTCCAAGTTTCAATTTTAGTATGCTTATATTTCTCAAAAGGCTAGTTAACATTTATTGTTCATTTCTTTTACTTCTGGCGATGGAAAGAGCATGAATTTCCATCGCATAGCAACCAACTTTTAAAATACTTGACAATCGCTTTAACCTAGTGTTCTACTTCTATTCACATTTCTGTTCTACTTACAAGAAAGGAAGTAATAAGGCGTTTCTGCTAACGTTTATCTCAATTAGCATGAAGTAGTTAGAAGAATCATCTTTTATAAGAATATTTTGTTACAGAAAGTCATATGAGTGGAACACATTAGATTTTTTTCTTTTTTTTTTTTTTACCGGAAGCTGAAGCCACTGATTAAGAATAGTTTGAAGTAATGTCGATTTAGGGAATACTCACCAGAAGCTGCAGGGGGGCAGTCGTCCCCCGCCCGGGGGGCGCGCGAGGAGACGCGACACAAATACGACGCCCAGACGCCACAGCTAGAAGGAGGAAGCTCTGCTATACACGGCCAGTACTTGACTACTGGCCACTTGTGTAACGTAAAGGTTGTCTAGCGCCTGCGTCTCCATGCTTGCCCGCCGTACAACACAACATGCGCCCTCGCGTCTTTCTTTTGTTGGACATTGCGTGTCCACTTTGCTGGACAAGTGCGCACAAATGTTGGATTTATGTGTCAATTTTAATCCTCAAATATTATTTAAGCATTTACAACCAGTAAAAATCTAATGTGTTCCATTCACATGACTTTCTCTATATCATTGTAGCAAATTATTGTTAAAAAGCATATTCTTCTATCTACTTTATGGTAATCGAGATAAACATTAGCAAAAATAGTCTTAATTCTTGCTTCTTGTAAGTAAGAGGGAAATAAGGGAGTACCATAGGCTAAAACGATAGTCAAATTTTAAAAAGCTGGTTGCTATGTGATTAAAATCCGTTCTATGCAGGGCCCAGAAGTTTACAGCTTTCCGTGTGAGAAAAGTTTTAAGTATTTTAAATCTGAAAAAATAACGTGGTGTATCTCAAAAATGGTGAGTTCCACAAAAAAGTGGAGGGGGAATAAGGGAATACACTAGGCTAAACCGACAAACAAACGTTTTAAAATATGGTTGCTACGGGCTTGAAATCCGTTTCTTTGTGACCTTGACTTGGTTCCGAAGATGAAGTAACAACTTGTAGAGATTCGTCAAGCAGTAGATCACCGCTAGCAACATTTTTGTTTTGTTATTTACTTTCTCTAGCTCGCATGTAGAAGGTACATAGTGAATAGGGAAGGTATTGTTGTATTCCACCTAAAAAGTCAATACCGAGATTTTACCGGAAATACATGTTTTGGGGTCCCCTGAGTCCGAAAATTTTTTTTAGAAAAAGGTCCGTGTGTGTCTGACTGTGTGTGTGTGTGTGTCGACAGTATAGCTAAAAAACAAAAAGACCTATAAGTACTAAACTTGGTATTTATTTTAGTATCTACTAAGTATATGACGAAGAATGTGAAGAAACATTTTTTATTTTATTTTCAAAAATGGCTCTAAAGTTTGATTAAAATACCGTATATTAAAGATATATTGTATATTTTGAATTTTCTGGGAATGGCCTCTGAAGACGTCTTTTTTCTGGGTAAGTTTTTTTTCAGAATTTTAAATAACGGATAAACCGTAAGAGGTAGACAAAATAGGTATACCTATAGATCCCGTTAAAACACAATTTATGTCATATACTTGCAGGGTTGACAGTTTTCGAGATATTTCTTCTTATTCGTTTCAATTTTAAAGTAATTAACTTTTCTCAAACGGCACTGTGCAAAGGGAACCGAATCTCAATTGTTTCACAGCTTTTAAAAGGTTTGACTATCGCATTAGCACAAAGAAGCAAGTAATAACACAAATTCTGCTAATGTTTTTTACTTTCTCTATACGTACTATGTAAATAGTATATAGGGAAGGCATTGCATTCCACCCAAAAATTCGATTCCGAGGTTTCACCGGAAATGCATGTTTTGGGTCCTCCCGAATCCAAAAAAGGTATTTTCAGAAAAAGGTCCGTGTGTCTGCGGACAGTACAGCTCAAAAGCGAAAAGACCGTTGAATACCAAACTTGGTATTTAAGTTTGGTATCTTCCAAGAATGCGACACGAAGATTTTCAAGAAAACCCCCACTCCCAACTACCCTTTACATAGAACTTTTTTCGAAAATTTTGATTTTCTTAAAAATTGCTCTAACGATTTTGATTAAAAGGTCATATATTAAAGATATTTACCTAAAAAATAAAATGTACATCTTAAATTTTCTGGAAATAGCCTCTGAAGACTACTTTATTCTGGATCAATTTTAAGAAATTTTGCATAACTGCTAAACCGTAAGAGATGGAAAAATCTTACCACACAAAAAATGTAGATCTCGTTAAAACACACAATTTATGTTATATACATTTTTTTCGTGGAGTTAATCATTTTTTAGATTTTCCTTGTTTTGTTTCAGCTTTGCAAAACTTATACTTTTCTCAATACGGGAGTTGTCAACTCCTGTCCATACAAACAAAGGAACTTCAATCACATAGCAACCAGCTTTTGGCTATCACTTTAACCTTTAGTACTCCCTTATTTTGCTTCTATTTACAAGGAAGCAAGTAATAAGATTGTTTCTGCTATTTTTTATCGATTAGCATCAAGCAAATAGAAGCATTAGTGGTGTAATGCTAACTTCATATACCCAAGGACGCGGGTTGAAACCCAGCGATGGATTTTTTCGGGCGTAAAATTCCTTAGCATGGCTTCCTTCGGAAGTAAACCCGTTGGTCCCGTGTCGTAGATTTACGGCACGTAAAAGAACCTCAAGCCTGATAAGAGAGGCCTGTTAGCAAAATTAAGCGGTCTTTCACGCCCAATTTAGAATGGGACGCTGAGAACCATAATAGTTAAAGAGCGTTCATAAATAACACGCCATTTCATTTCATAGACACGATAGTACAATAAACAAATAGAATGCTACTAAATTATCAGTTTGACACTGATTTTAATTGTCTCTTCTACAATTATACGTAGTGCAAATAAAATGCTGACAGAGAGGGGATTCAGGGGATATCAAAACATGAATTTGTCAACTCCTGTCCATACAAACAGAGGAACTCCAGCCTTTGACTATCACAAAAACCTATGGTACTCCCTTATTTCGCTTCTATTTACAAAGGAGCAAGTAATAAGACTATTTCTGCTAATTTTTCTCGATTAGCATGAAGTAGAAGCTTTTTAACATAAATTTGTTGCAGAGATGTAGAGAAAGACATGTGAATGGAACATATCAGATTTTTTCTATTTCTATGTTTTAATTGCATATGAATATTTCGAGCCTCTTGTTCATTTTGGTACGATAATTATAAATAGTTTAAACACAATAGTTGTTGAAAATAATTCTGTGCAGTAGCTTTATAGAACTTTTTGATACACTCACTTGGTAAAACATCAATAAGTTTGTAGATATCAGTGTTAGAGGAGATTTTTTTTTTTTTTTTTGTGATCGGAAAGTTTTACTTTAGCTATTGATAGCATTGGTATCCCACTCATATTGCCGTTATGTGAGAGTTTCAATGTAGTGCAAAGTTGGTTTGGAAAGTTAGATTACATTTTTGCCTTCATGTGAGAGTTTCAAGCAACTGCAAAGTAGTGTTTGGAAAGTTATATTACATTTTCTTTTTTAATGCTATGTTGGATAGCAATTTCTGAAGAAATAAATCTGATGTGTACCATTCACATGACTTTCTCTATATCCCTGCAACAAATTATTCTTAAAAAGCTTATACTTCTATTTACTTTATGCTAATCAGAAAAAATTAGCAGAAATAGTCTTATTACTCACTTCCTTGTAAGTAGAAGCGAAATAAGGGACAACCGTAGGTTAAACTGATAATCAAAAGCTGGTTGCTATGTCAATGAAGTTCCTTTGTTTATATGGATAGTAGTTGACAAGTTCCAGTATGAGAAAAGTATACGTTTTACATAGCAGAAACCAAAAACAAGGAATGTCTCAAAAACGACGAACTCCACGAAAAAATGTATATAACATAAATTGTGTGTTTTAAGGTGCTCTACATTTGTTGTGTAGTAAGATTTTGTCCATCTCTTACTGTTTAGCAGTTATTCAAAATTCAGTAAAATTCATCCAGAATAAACTACTCTTCAGAGGCTATTCCCAGAAAAGTCAGGATATACATTTTATTTGTCAGGTAAATATCTTTAATATACGAAATTTTAATCAAAATCATTAGAGCCATTTTTGAGAAAATCAAAATTTTCGAAAAAATTCCATGTAAAGGGTAGTTGGGAGTGGGGGGGATTTTTCTCAAAATCTTCGTGTCGCATCCCTGGAAGATACTAAACTTAAATACCAAGTTTGGTATTTTACCGACTTTTCGTTTTTGAGTTATCGTGTTCACAGACACACACACACACACACGGACCTTTTTGTAAAAATGCTTTTTTTGGATATTGGGAACCCTAAAACATATATTTCCGGTGAAAACTCGGTATCGAATTTTTGGGTGGAGTGCAATACTTTCTCTACACACTATGTACATAGTGCGTATAGAGAAAGTAAAAAAGTATTAAGTTCTCAAAAACAGTCAACTCCACAAAAAAATGTATATAGCATAAATTGTGTGTTTTAAAGTGATCTACTTTTTTGTGTACTAAGTTTTTGTCTACCTCTTACGCTTTATCCGTTATGCAAAATTCCGCAAAATTCATCCAGAATAAAGACGTTTTCAGAGGCCATTCCCAGAAAATTCAAGATATACATTTTATATGTCATTTGCATATTTTAACATACGACATTTTAATCAAAATCGTTATTGCCAGTTTTGAGAAAATCAAAATTTTCGAAAAATGTTTCATGTAAAGAGTAGTTGGAGGTGGGAGGATTTTCTTGAAAATCTTGATGTCGCATCTTTGGAAGACACTGAACTTAAATACCAAGTTTGGAATTTAACGAATTTTCATTTTTGAGCTATGCTACACACATACATACAGAGAGATTTTTCAAAATATATAATTCCGGTGAAATCTCGGTATCGAGTTTTGGGCGCAATACAACACTTTCTCTATACACCATGTACATAGTACGTGTAGAGAAAGTAAAGGTGAAATACGAAATGTGCTACGGAAATAATTGCTGATGGAGTATGCTACCCAGTGGTCGATTGTGTGCTATTTCCGTTTTGCTCATCACTCCTTGTGATGTGGAACGACGTTTTTCACAAAATAAAGCCTGTTTACGTGCCAATCGGAGACGATTCACATATGAGGTTAGGAATGTATGTTATTGTGCATTGTAATATATGTATCTTTAGAGAATATGAAACGACTAATCATTCTGATGACTTGTTGGACAACAGCAATTAAATGTGTGTAAATTGTTAGTTCCTGTAAATCAGTGGTATTTACGTTTACGACCCACCAAACCTCAATCGGCTCCCACTGAGTGAAAATGTCACAGTCTACCACTGTCCCATTTTCGTTCTATTAGTACCACTACGTTGCATTGTGAACATATACCATACTGCGCTAACTTCGATTCTGTCCTGCTATCGGTCGCCAATATATTATTCCTATTTGTCACTATTAAAGTTCCAGTCCTGCAATAAACCCTTCAAGCAATTTGTGAACTACTAATATGACTTCCATATATACTCTGACAAACGCATATGGGAAATTGTGTTTCGAATGTTTCGATTCTACTTTAAGAGTCCTACAATGCTTTTCCTTTACACTGTGGCTACAAGACAAATGGTGCGGCGGCCAAACCAGCTTGTACTCCCGCCATAACAACTATAAAATCTCCGTAACCCCCTCACATTCTCATAGTTACAATTATAATAATTGCAAACACCTACCTTATCATAAGAGATATTGAACAAGTTTGTTCTCAATCCACACACCTGACATTGTCTCAAGAAATTTCCATTGCCACTCAAGAGTGTCCAAATTCAATGAACTTCTCATCAGATGATTTATTTTGGATCTTACAATGTATGAAGGTTTGCTGCATATACCTTATTGCTTTTTCTTGAACGTACATAGTTAAGGAGGTATTGCATTCCACCTAAATATTCTATATCAAGATTTTACCGGAAATACACGTTATTAGGTAATAAAATGTTTTTTATAAAATGGTCATCTATCTTTGTGAACAGTAAAATTAAAACTCTGATGTGTTCCAATCAATGACTTTCTTTACATCTCTGTGACAAATTATTGTTAAAAAGCTTATTTTTCTCATGCTAACCGAGATAAACATTAGCAGAAATTGTCTTATTACTTGCCTCCTTATAAGCAGAAGGGGAATAAGGGGTTACACTACGCTAAGCGATACTTAAATCTTTTAAAAGCCGGTTACCATGTGTAAGGTATTTTGCCAAAAATATCGAAATTGAATACACTCATTTGCAGAAGAGTTTGGATCGGAGCCCTTATTTACTGACGGTGATGTGGGGAGGTTTCCCTGTATGAACGTTGTTTAAAATATCGTATTAATTTAACCTCAACATTTCTCATAGTGTATATTGTACATTTTATTAAATTTGAACATAATGGAGCATAAAGTAGTAAAATATAGATTAACTGCTATTTCTGAAAACCACAAGTTTGCATACAAATATATTAAATATAACTTACATATAGCTAGCTACCTTCTCACAGGCACAACATCGTTTTGATGTAATATAATAGGTTACATGAATTATAAATAGCATTTCCATGTTTATTAGTAAACATTTTCAATAATATGGCGAGTATTAGGGGTATATTAAGATATTTTGATAAATTATGCCTTAATACGAGGGCCCTTTTTTACTTTCTCTATACGCACTATGTATATAGTGTATAGAGCAGGTATTGCACTCCACCAAAAAATTCGATACCGAGATTTCACCGGAAATATATGTTTTAGAGTCCCCTTTATCTAAAAAAAAAAGCATTTGCACAAAAAGATCCGTCTGTGTGTGTGTGTGTGTGTGTGTGAGAGAGTGTGTGTGTGTGTGTGTGTGTGTGTGTGTGTGTTGTGTGTGTGTCCGTGTGTCTGTGAACACGATAACTCAAAAACGAAAAGTCGGTAAAATACCAAACTTGGTATTTAAGTTTAGCATCTTCCAGGGATGCGACACGAAGATTTTGAGAAAAATCCCCCCACCCCAAACTACCCTTTACGTGGAACTTTTTTCGAAAATTTTGAATTTCTCAAAAATGGCTCTAACGATTTTGATTAAAATATCATATATTAAAGACATTTACCTGACAAATAAAATGTATATCTTGAATTTTCTGGGAATAGCCTCTGAAGACTACTTTATTCTGGATAAATTTTACGGACTTTTAAATAACTGCTAAACCGTAAGAGATGGACAAAAACTTACTACACAAAAAATGTAGAGCACGTTAAAACACACAATTTATGTTATATACATTTTTTCGTGGAGTTCATCGTTTTTGAGACATTCCTTGTTTTCGGTTTCTGCTATGAAAAACGTATACTTTTCTCATACAGGAATTTGCCAACTGCTGTCCATACATACAAACAAAGGAACTTCAGTGACATAGCAACCAGCGTTTGACTCACATGACTTTCTCTAGCTGCTCTACAAACCTCCAACAAAATACTATTATTATTTTTTTGTTGTTGTTTCATTTATATATTTTTAACATCTGTCATATCAGGGGCTTTCCACTTGAAACAACTCGTCTGTAGATTTTTTTTTTACGTTGGTTTTACTCAAACACGCACACATTCACACTCACATACAAACTTCCAGACTTTATGGGGATAGGGAATAATTCTGGCTAGAGAAAAAATTTCCCCACCCCAGCCGGGAATCGAACCCGGGACCCCCGGGTAAGAAGTCAGCTCGCTGACCATTCGACCACGGAAGCAGTCAAAAGATTATTTTTCTTTATACACAATGCTAATTGAGATAAATATTAGCAGAATGTTATTACTTAGTTCCTTATAAGTAGGAGAGAATAAGGGAATGCGGTATGCTAAAGTGATTGTCAAATGTTTTAAAAGCTAGTGTTATGCGATTGTCATTGCAAATCACTTCTTTGCTTGGCCAGGAGTAGGACAAAAGAGAAACGGACACTTCCTGTCTGAGAAAAGTTTAAGTAGTTCACAATTGAAACCAATAACAAGGAATATCTCGGAAACGGTTACCTCCACAACAAAAACCTAAAGGACATAAATTGTGTGTTTTGTCGTGATATACATTTTTTGTGTAGTGAGTTTTTTTCCTATCTCTTACGGTTTAGCAGTTAAGCAACATTCATCCCGAATAAAGAGGTCTTCAGAGGCTATTTCCCAAAAATTTGAGATATACATTTTATTTCGGACATAAATAGCTTTACTTTAAGGGATTTTAATAAAAATCGTTAAAGCCATTTTTAAGGAAATCAAAAATTTCCAAATTTTTTCCATGTAAAGGGTAGTTTGTGGTAGGGGGATTTTTTTTTTTTTTAAATCTTCGTGTCGCATCCTTGGAAGATACTAAACCTAAATACCAAGTTTGGTGTTTAACGGTCTCTTCGTTTTGGGGCTATGCTGTCCACAGACAGACAGACACACACACGGACCTTTTTTTAAAAATGCTTTTTTCGGACTCAAGGGACCCCAAAACATATATTTCCGGTATCGAATTTTTGGGTGCATTACAATACCTTGTCTATCCCTATGTACATTGTACATATGGGGCTAGAGAAAGTACAAATACATTAAGTTCCTAAATTTGGTTAATGTCATTAATCAAATTGTAACGCAAACATTATGAAAATTAATTTGTAACCAAAAACTCCCATTTATAGCATTGAATATGAAAGACATCTCACAATTTGGAAGGAAAAACAAGACCTTGGTAACAGTGAACTCACTTGCATACCGACTCAGATGGACTGGTTTTCGGGTGGTCTGAGCTCGGTTTTCAAGGCCAACCACTCAGAGCCATGAGTTATTGGGGGATTTTTCCGGGTCACTAGGCGCGTGCGGGGGTGCTTTCTTTATTCCCCGAACTTTCTGTTCCTTCAGTACATCTCCGTTTCATCCAACCGGTCTCTTTCAGGATTGCGTCGGTGAGGACTGGGGCGTTGGCGCCCTCCCGTAGTGGTGACTGCGCTTTGGAAATGCAGCCCTCGGCGGCGAGATGGAGTTGGTGTCGACTACAGGACCCGGGGTTCAGTCAGACATGAGGCGCGGGTTCCTAGCGGTCCCTGCGTCGAGATGAGTAATTGTTTAGACTATTAGGGATCCTCCATGGCAGCTCTTTCCCCGCGTCCGGTTTCGGTCGCCCGTCGTTAATAATCTAACATTATCCTGTCCTTCTGATGCGTAAATTAAAATTAAATCGGGTTTTACTTATGGACGCTCTTTAACTGTTCGGTTCTCAGCGTCCCATTCTATATTAAGCGTGAAAGGCCACTTAGTTTTGCTCAGATGCCTTTTATCAGGCTTGATGTTCTTTTACGTGCAGTAAATCTACGACACGGGACCAACAGCTGTATTTTCCTTCCGAAGGAAACCATGCTAAGGATTTTTACGCCCGAAAAAATTAAGCCCATGGTGGTTACAGAGTGATTACCCCCTCCGGAATGATACACACGCAACACGGACACAGGGTTGCGTAATGACGCTGAAAATCGAATTTTCTGAGTGCAAAACTTACTAAATACTTATTCCGTCACTTTCTATAAATAAAAAAGATTGCTCCTAACTCTTTCCAGCCCAATGGTGTCTTTGTTGTTCAAGAAGGATAAAGATTAATGTTCAATAATTATGTACCTATATTGGTTATGTTTCATTATCTATTTTATTTAAATTTATTGACATTAACTTGGTTAGAACAAGCAAAAGCGAAAATAAAATCCCTTCAAATATACTTTTTATCCAACAAATACAGATTTTTATTCCACTACAATGCTGCCGAGGTCCAGTCAACACTTATACATACCAACCAGCGTTTATTTTACATGGGCTCATTCCTTCCTTTAGCACGGTAAAATTGTAGCGAGGATTCCAACTTGGGTTACATGTCACATTGAAATCTAGATCAGTGATGTTCAGCGTTTTAAAAGTTTAGACGATTGAGCTACCAATAAGAGACCAGTTAAGAACTTTTTATGGTAAATATGCATCTCATAACATCAGTTTTCAAAAAGTAATTTTATCGAAAATAAATTGGGCTGGAAAGGCTAAACAGCCATAAATGTACGGGTCGATGGTCTGCGTGTTGGATTGATTTCTATTCCGACATTACAAACTGACCATTATACAATAAAAAGGGAAAATCCCTGCAAGCCTATGGTTATTAAAGTTCGTTAATTTACTGTATCTATCAAGTAGAGCACAGTGCTCCGTTACGATGTTATTCCGGATTTGAATTTATGTTTCGTGAGTTCGCGCTATGCGTCATGGTGAAGGGGCATCATCTCGTCGCCCATAGATGGCACTGTAGGACGAAATCACGACCTGCGGACGCGAAATGGCGGAATTTTGCTCAGAAATGTTCTTCTTTCAAGATATTGGCTTCTTTTACATGCGAATAAACATTACACTGGCTTTACTTCCTGTCCAAAGGAAGCTACGATAAGGAATTTTCCGTCCCAAAAAAATGCATCACTCTCCGCCAGATTTGAACCTGCAATCTTGGGTTTTAGAGTTTAGTATGGTAATAAAAGTGGTAAATAACGTGTTTATGGACGCTCTTTAACTGCTGTGGTTCTCAGCGTCCCATTCTATACTAGGTGTGAAAGACCGCTTAATTTTGTTTACACCTCAATACGCCTCTTGCTAATCTAGGTACTGTGGGGCCATTGTTTGCAGAACGTTCGATATCGCGAGGACTATTAATTCTGTGTTACGCCTTTCGCCCTGTGCTCTCGGGGAAAATAAATTTACATGACTTGTGTGTGCCATGCCTGCTTGGCGTTACTAACTTCTTAATAAGTAAAATTATAAATCCGCAAATATTGATGTAATGTTATTCATTACATTGTCCTCAATTACCACTACAAATATCTGTACTTCCACCACTAAGGGCCTAAATAAAATGAAATTATGAAACATTTCATTCTGCAGATACTGTACTGGTCCCACCTCCTTTGATTTGTCTTTGCTTTTGTAAATGTTCAATTCAAATGCCTTTCTCTACTGTTCTGCAAACAATTCATCCTTGCAAAAGATTCTTTGTTTTATCCACATCATGCTAACGGAGATAAATATTAGCAGAAGTTATTTTATTACACTTACTTCCTTGTAAGTAAAAGGGAAATAAGGAAATGCACTAAGCTGGTTACTGTGTGAAACATTTGATGTTTGGCTCTCTTTGCATGCCCAGGAGTGAAACAAAAGATGACTTCCTGTTAAGTAGTTTAAAATTGAAACCAATAACAAGGATTAACTCAGAAACGGTTAACTCTACAAAAACTTTTTATTTATGTCTTACAGTTCACCAGTTACACAACAGTCATTCAGAACTGGTACTAACAAAATACCTGTTAGGCCAGCCATTCATTTAAATGTTTTAAGAACCGTCACTCTGTAATTGGCATGGCCAGGATTAAAACAAAAGAGATGTGAAACAAATGAGGACTTGTTTGGGAAAAGCCAGAAAATTGTCAGCATTTCTCAACATGAACCACAGCAAGTGATGGTTTCCTAAAGAGGTGCCAAAAAGTATCAACAACGATGGTGGCCGGTTTCAGCATCTCCTTTCATAAAGCCCTTAAAAGTAGTTTTAAAAATGTTATATGGTTTCATCCGAGCTTTTCTATGATAGCGGCAGATTGCAGTGAGAGCAGAGGATACAGAGATGCAAGCTGGTTCATACTGTTTTGACTCACTCGATATATAAGAGTATTTCCAGGTTTTTAGTAAACCACACTTACAGTATTGCATTTAGAAGACACTGAAAATATAAAACATTACCTTTATTAGAAATAGAAAGGAAGGAACTGGAGCAGTCATGGTCAGGATTTGGTTTGTAAGGAGGTAGAGGGGCTCTTGGGTGTCATCTTCTACTCACTGCAGCGTCTAGAAAATACAACAAATACTGAAGTTTACTTGTAAGGTATCTGAAAGTTTATTTTCTTAAACATAAAGTAACAAAGTATTAAATATATAAAAGTGAAAATATCATAAACAGTATTCAAGAGCAACAACCATTAGAACTGTAGTAAAACCAATGAATCTTAAAAACAAAAAGGACGGTTTGCATGTACATTTACAGCCAACCAAAAGCAAATATAATATTTAAAGTCATTTATTACATAATTTACATGACAGTGTATCTAAATGATCAACATTGTACTCCATTAAAAAGCAATTTAATAGGAGAAATTGGATTTTTAAATATTCATCGTTGTAAAGGTCCAAATAAAGTTGGGTTTAATTTTAAATTTATCTACATCATGTTAATCGAGATAAACATTTACAGAATTGTCTTATTACTTGCTTCCCAGTAAGTAGAAGGGAAATAAGAGAATGCAATAGCAATAGTCAAACCTTTTAAAAGCTGGTTGCTATGTGAAATAATTGAAATTTGGTTCATTTTGCTTGCTAGAAATGATACCCTGTTTGAGAAAAGTATCTTAAACTGAAACCAACAATTTGGAATATCTCAAAAATGGTGAACTCTAAAAAAAAATTATAAATGATATAAATTGTGTATTTTAAGGCATCAGCATTTTTTATGGAGTAAGTTTTTTTCTATCTCTTATGGTTTACAAATTATATGGATGTCACTCAGAATGAAGAGATCTTCAGAGACAATTCCCAGAAAATTTAAGATGTACATTTCCTTTGTCATGAAAATATCTTAAACATGTGGTATTTTAAACAAAATTGTTAGAGGCATTTTTGAGAAATTCAACAGGTGTGTGTGTAGGTGTGTACGCGTGCGTACATGCATGTGTGTGTGTGTGTGTGTGTGTGTGTGTGTGTGGGGTATTTTCATGAAAATCTTTGTGTCGCATCCATGGAAGATTTTTTCACAGTCTGCTTAACCGTCCCCTATTTAGGACCAACGCCCCCCTAGGACTTACAAGTGAATGTTTAGGGGTCAGAGACCTGTCAGGGAGTCATCAGCACAAAACCATAGAATGTAGAGCCTGCAGCTCTTGGTTGGCCTGCTTTTGGTATAACCCTTACATCCAATCCTTGAAAATATTAAACAACATGCAAAACAAAATGTACATATGATTCAGTTGTATGTGTTTTGAGTAAATAATAATTGAAAAAGTAGCTTACATAATGTTTTCAAGCCTTTTTCTTTTATTGAGTTTGCCCGAATGAAACAATTTCAAATGTTTTTTCTCAAACAGAGTATTTCTTATGTTTGCCCTTTGTATTTGCAACACTTCATTTGTTATTTGTTGTAAGGAATTTACTTATGAGGTGATATCCAAAATATTCCAGAATGGTGCTGTCATCTCAACAGTAGTTACAGTACAGTTTTGCACCGCTAGGTGGCAACACTAGCACATCTGATGAGTGAATATTTAAAGTTTCATGCAGCTGGGTAGATTTACTGAGATTCTATAGTACACTGTGTGCAGAGAGTATCAATTTTACGATGGATCCAAGATTAGAACAAAAAGTGTACATCAAATTCTGTGCAAATCTTGGGGAAAAAATCAGATGTTTTACACTCACATGACTTTCTCTAGCTGTTCTAAAAACAAACTTCTTGCAAAAGATTATTCTTCTTTCTACACCATGCTAATTGAGATAAAAATTAGCAGAATGTTCTTATTACAGTTCCTTATAAGTAGAAGGGAACTAAAGGAATACACTAGGCTAAAGTGATTGTCAAATGCTTTAAAAGCTGTTGTTATGCGATTGTCATTGCAATTTGCTTCTTCGTTTGGCCAGGAGCAGAACAAATGAAAAACAGACATTTCCTATCTGAGAAAAGCAAATATTTTACAATTGAAACCAATAAAAAGGAATATCTCTGAAACGGTTTCCTCCACAACAAAAATATAAAGAACACAAATTATGTGTTGCCGAGATCCACATTATTTGTGTAGTAAGTTTTTGTCTATCTCATGCGGTTTTAAGCAAAATTTGGGAAAATGAAGAGGTCTTCAGAGGCTATTCCCAGAAAATTTAAGATGTACATTTTATTTGGGATGTAAATATCTTTAATATATGGTATTTTAATCAAAATTGTTAGAGCCAGTTTTGAGAAAATCATAATTTTTGAACATTTTTCCATGTAAAGGATAGTTTGTGATGGGGAGGTTTTCTAGAAATCCTTCGTGTCGTATCCTTGGAAGATACTAAACCTAAATACCAAGTTTGGCATTTAATGGTCTTTTTGTTTTTGATCCTATACTATCCACACCCACCCACCCACACACATGGACCTTTTTCTAAGGGGGGACCTTAAAGCATACATTTCTGTGGAAATTTCCACATTGATTTTTGGGCGGAATACAATACTTTCTCTAGCTATGATGTACTCTGTATGTACACAAGGCTAGAGAAAGCAAAAATGCTATGGAGAGCCTCTAAATGACTCAGGAAGTGTTTGGGGGACCTTAAGACAAAACAACAATCCTTCCAGTGGAAGAAACCAAACTCAACAAGACTAAAAATGTGAGACAAGTTAAGAGCAAAGTCAAGAGCATGCTCCTCGCTTTCTTTGATACCAAATTGTGCACAAGGAATTCATCCAATGAATTCCACGTATTACAATTATGTTTTGTGATGGTTCTGTGTAAATGTGCCCGAGCTTTGGCGTTAAGGGATCTGACTGTTGCATCATGATAATGCACCCTGTCGATATGCCATGTTCACCAGGAGCTTTTTACTTTCTCTGGCCCACATGTACACTGTGGATAGAGAAGGTATTGCATTCTACCCAAAAATTTGATGTCAAGATTTCACTGGAAACATATATTTTGGAATCTCCGAGCATTTTTAGAAAAAGGTTCATGCCTGTGTACGTATGTATGCGTCAGTGGACACCATAGCTCAAAAGCAAAATGTCCATCAAATACCAAGCTTAGTATTTAAGTTCAGTATCCACCAAGGATGCGAAGATTTTACTGTTCCTTTAGCCTGTGCATTCCCTCCTACTTACATGGAAGCACGTACAAATAGTTTGTATATGGAACACATCACATTTTTATGAAAACCAACATGACGGTTATCTCCCACCTAATCGCCTGTTTTGGCACCCTATGATCTTGCTTTATTTCCCAAACTGAAAATGACTTTGAAAGGACATTAATTCGACACAAGAGGATAAAAGGGACTGTTGTATATGTGTGAAAGGGAACTATTTTGAAAGTAACGGCAGTCATTAGATGGCAGCACAGTCCCAGATATTTTGGACACCAGTTCGTACTTCTATGACTTTCATTTCCTGATAGTATTTCCCTTAACTTTTCCTACATTCCTTAAAAATGTAGGCTCCTTTAATACCTTATTAGCACATACATTAATTTTCATTCTGATTTCTCTCATACACTTTTAAGTAATATTTCAAAGAATTAAAAACTATCAGAAAAAATCACAGTATCTCCTTTTATTGAAATAGTTGTGGTCACTTATGCAGTAATAAAAATATTTAAATTACATTATATGTGAAAAGCTTGTGAAACTATACATGTCAAATTGAAAAAGAAAACTACATTTAGCACACATCTGTTCCAAAACAAGTGGGGATTTGCTATTCCCTCCAAAATGCTCAAGGTTTAGTAGATTCACAATTTAATGTCATTTATAATATTTAAGATGTACAAAATACCACATTTAAAATGAAATTACAATACAAGAAAAGTTGGTGTTTGGCATAGGAGAAATGTGCTGCAGTAGTAGGGAATGGTGTAGGCATGCTCCATGCTTCGTCTACAAATCAGCTGATTGTTTTCATTTGGCTGTAAATTTTCCCCTAGTTTTGTTTCTCAAAAAATATATTTTAATAAAAAGCCAGGTTTCAGTTTAAGCTTATGCTTTGAATCAGACTTAAGCAGAGGCTCAAGTTATGTCTCTTCACAATCAGATATAAGTACAAAGGCAGCATAAGTGAAAAAGTTTGCACACATGTTATTCAATGTAAGCATTCACATACATACACCCAACACGTTACACAATGCAATAAGTGGTGTCTGCAAAAGCAAGTGAACACCCTAACTTTTGACACCTTGTGGATTTATTGGATAGTTTCTCTTTGAATGCTGTTAAATGTATTGTATATATGGTAATTTAAAATAATAAATGATCTTTCCAATTACAAACTTGAATAACTAAAATCAGGAGAAACTTAGAAACATTATATTGGTATCAATGGAAAGAGAAACTCGATGTACATTTTGTTATGTTGTTGAACCTGTTGCATATTTACTAATTTTGTTGCTAGAAGATGATATAACAGAAAATGGCTGCAAGAGAAGACAGGAGGGCATTTTGTGTGCTAGATTTTCACATATCCCAGTCTTTGTCACTGTTCAATGCAATTTTAGAAGAAAATTTGGTGTTGATTCACCCATTAAGCCCAGTATCTGTAAGTGGTACCCTACTTAAAATCGAGGGGTTGCATCTGTAAGCAGAATTCAACCAGTTGTCCATCAGTAAGTGAGACAAAAGTGGAGTGTGTGAGAGAGTGTTTCACATGGAGTCCACTGTAAAAGCAAGTAGAGAATTAACACATTGAAGCCCAGGCATTCCTTTTGTTGAAGGGTCAAAGAACCCAGGGTTTTTATGCCTACTTGAGTTATTATTTACAGAACATCAATCAAATTTGCCAAAAAGTATGGGGACAATCTAAAAGTATGATATTCAAGGATTCCTCAAGTAAGCAAATAGTCATAACTTTCGTATTAATATTTTATTTTAAACTAGCTGACCCGGCAGACTTCGTACTGTCTCAATCGATAATTAAAAGACCTAAACTTTTGTATAAAATAAACTTAAAACAAACAAAAGGAATCCGTAATTAATAAAAAAAAATGCTTGTAATGAATGAAGTTTTATTATTATTTTCGATTGATTACACATGATGTCGCTTACTTACAAAACAAGAGTTTATCTGAAATACTGCCCATTTATAAAGTTTCAATTTGATATTGACAGACACACACAGTTATGATACAGTTTCTTAATCAATTTAAAGCTTTCTGATAAACTATTATTTTTTTGTTTTGTGGTGCGTAAATAAACAAAGATGACAGTTTTCTGCATAAAGCTGCTTACACTTCAATTATTGAAAGTTCAAAAAACTCTCCCTCGGGATTAGAATTTTCCAGAGCTTAATTTGTATCCTGAATTTGAGCTTCAGTTCACAGAAATCGAGGAAAATGCAGCATTTTAACATTTAAGAGCACCAAACGTAACAAATAGATTACCATTTTCAAGGAAAATGGTGTGACTACTTAAGAGCAGCCAATATTACTAAATCTCCTAATAGTTGACTAAAGCAAGAACAGATGGCAGCATAAATCAGACAACTAAATGATAACTGATGTATGTTCTTTGCCACATAGCCCAAGACCAAGTTAAGGTCGTGGAATTGCATTGAAAGTGTTAGAAATTCCTGCCCAGGCTATGCTTGGTCATGGGCCACATGAACATTTCACACGGCCTGAGATATACTCGGGCTTGGGCTTCAATGTGTTAAACATCCCCCAACAAACTGTGTGGAAGGAAACATAGAAGTTGTATCCACGCCATCTGCAATTGTTGCAGACTCTGAAACAAGATAACAAACTAAGCAACAGTCTGTGAGAAGAAGCAACTCAGAATGGAAACTGAAGGTTTCATAGAATCATTCACGTTTAGTCATAAAGGTACTTTCCATTTGTTACGAAAAGTGTACAAACACGTCAGGATATGGGCTTTGGAAAATCCTAACATTTATGTGGAACATGTATGTAGCGCCCTGTGTATGTGACTCATTCTATTCACATTTCTGGTGGCTATTTGACTCTCAAACTTTTGTGAATACCCAGAATATATACTCATGAGCTGCTACTGAATGCAGTGCAAGAGTTTGCAAACTCCAAACTTTATCCTTGCATTGCATACATAGAGAAAGAATTCTGCATTCCTTCCTCAATGCATTGCCTGCTGTTTAACAGCACATGATTGCAATGCAAGATTTTACGGCACATACTGCTCTTCTATTTGGCCATGCCACACCATCTCTCATTTCCCTCAAGAGGTTATGGCAGTCTTCTTGTAAATCCTCCTTTGCTTTAATGGATGCACTCACCATCTGCATCTTGGCTCGCACAAATCATAAGGAGCAAAGAGGTACTTCACATTTCATTAAATGTGCAGCTTTATCATTTTCTACAGTCTCCATGCTTGCATTATTTTCAATATTTGGTCTAACAATTATTGTGATGTACTACCCTGAAAATTATTGTGTGTGTATGTAATTTTTATAACCTATTTATTCATTTATAAAAGAGTTTGCAAATATAGTATACTCTCAATTAATCATGTGCAGATTATCTGGTTTGCGGATTAACGCTGCATCCTCCCAAAAAAAAAAACTGTAAATGAATGTTTTTTTTTTTTGTTTTGTTTGTTTTTTTTTTTTTTTTTCCTCTGCCATCTCTTACAAATTTCTTTTAACTTGTTTCATTGACACTTACACGCTGATTATCAGAAAAATTAAATTTGTTTTTAATTTACACAAAACAGCCAGGCTGATAACAATGGAAATGGTACTCTGTTGCCACATGGTGACTGTTTAAACAATGGAAATGACACTTATTGTCGTACAGTGGGTCCTTTATTGCTGTTTCCAATACCTATGCACAGATGTAGAATAAACTTTTGACCAAAGAACATATGTTGAAAAAAAGCTTTTAAACCTAATTTCCTATTTATATGTGCTTGTTGTACCTTAAAAGCATTAGATTACAGGCTTCTCAATTATGTGTGTTTTTTGATTAATCGTGTTTCTTCTCCCCCACATTACCTCAGACAGTTGAGAGTGTACTGTATTCTTATGATACTGGTAAATGTTAGATCTAGAAATTCATATCACTTCTTGCATTACACTTATGGCTATATTGTGAATCGTCTTCCCTTGTGCTTCTGCTTATTGTCTCATCATGGATGTAGCTTTACAGCACATATATCCCCGCTGCCGAATCCTTGCACTTGACAGCTAGGAGTTAAGTTGGCACATCCACAGAAAACAGATGAAAAGCTTTACCCGTTTGACTTTCTGAACCAATCAAAAAGAAGCATTCCAGTCAGTCGGTCGGTCGGTCAGACAACGGAAATGCATCTAGATGGCGCACCGTTGCAATATCTTGCTATTTCCTACCACATGCTCAGTTTGTGAACTCCTAACACGTGCATTGAGCTGTTGTATACAAGATATGTATTATTATTCGTTGTTATTTATATTTGTTGATAGTGCTTGGTGTTTGTTTGTACATGAGGGAACATAACAAGTCTTTCACAATTATAGAGGTGGATACACTTTTGCGGGAAGGTGTGACAAGAGTGGATGCAGCTACATGGAAGAAGAAAGTGAATTATGTTCACAAAATAATACGAAAAGCACAGGAATTAGACGGAATCATCAGTGAATGTGAACCTCTAATGATATCTTAGTGCCGATGATGATGTTGATGACAATAACGATGATCCTTACGAGAATGATGATGGAGACTTTGATGGAATTGAGCCATTAAACTATATCTTGTCATCATTGAATGATAGTTAATGTTAAAATTATTATACCTCATCAATCAAAAAGAGTTATTTTTGCTTAGATTTGCTCATTACTGGTGAAAATCATTTTGTTGTACCTTTTTTTCATTGTAACAAGCTATTTTGCATTAATCTGTTCTATATAGTTGTAAATCAGGCGTTACAGTATCACTGTTATTTTCAGTTAACGTCAATAATAATGAGTTAGTTTCATTATTCATGGCATTCATTTACTATAAACACTGTTTATATTCGTCTTTACACACGATAGATACATTTGTAATCAGCTGTTGTTTACTATTTACTCTGGCAATGTCGCAAAGGCAGCATAGCCAATCTTATGTGAAACCACCCGAACTGTCAAGTGCAAGCATTCAGCGGCAGGGATATAGTTCAAGCAATAAGGCAAGCTTACACATAGCTTGGCTTAAACTACATGGAATAACAGTTTAAGCTAAGGAATCACCATATCACCTGAAGGACAATGTTAGTGATGAAGACATGTAAATTATTTTAACCCATGTATGACGAGGATGTCAAAATGTGAGGATAAAGCATTCAGGCACACTTCTAGTTTTCTTGGGAATATTCCACCATAAAAGATGAGGAAATGAGTGTACATGTTATATCATTTAAAAGACCCTAGAGGAGTAAGATAACATTCCCCTTCTCATTCTATGATGCAATATTCTACAATGGCAATCACATTCCAGAGCCAATAGCTGTGAACACAACATGGTAACAAAATTGGAATGTTAGCAAGAAAAATGTGAGAAAAAGCTTATTTATTTTAGCTATTTTCAGCATGAAGACTCTAGAGATAGAAAACAGTTGCATGAAATAGAATATCAAAATGCTAAATCAGCTTTGTAAACATAATTCTAGCAAAACTTGTATATCTTGGACACATTTATAATATGACCAAAAGGAGCAATAAGACAATGCAACCTATATATAAAGTATTATTTGAGTGATTGTAACACTTTTAAATCGCTTGCATTTTATAATTAAGGACATATTTCGGAAGCTTCGGTAGCATGTTGCTACCTTTATCAACATTTCCTTGACTGCCAGTGTCGTGCTTTACTGGGCGGGATCTCAAAGCTCATTAGATTGATCTTATTTTTCCAGATGTGGATATTCTCCCAGGATTCCAATTCCCAACTATTTATGTGTTTTACTGAACTCAGCGTTTTTCCTATGTTGCCATGCCACTGTTGATTTATCTTCCTGTTTAGTTTTATGTTTTTTCTTTTCTTGGTGGTGTTTTAGCACCCATACTGCTATGGCACCATAGATGGTCACATTGATGATACATGGAGCACCATTGGAATGTGATGGTGGGGGAAACTTAAGAAACCCAGAGAAAACCTACCCATGTGCCACTTTGTCCACCACAAATCTCACGTGCAGTAACTTGGGATCAAAACTGGGCCATTTAGATGAGAGGTGAGTGGTCTAACCACTCAGTCACGGAGCGGCCCCTCTCTTTGTTTTCCTTATGTACAATTTATCACAGTCCAAGCAGTTTATCTGATGTATTCCAGCTCTGTTATCTGTTGGAATTACATCTTTGACATCTGAATGCAGAAAAATTATTTGCAGGTGCTAGGATATTATTCTGTTTTTTGAAGATTTTTTTGAACTTGTTGAAAAACACCGGGTGGTATGTAAACTTCTTGAATATGGAGTCTATGTTTGTGGTGAGGGTGCTGATGTCTTTCTTTGTTTTGGCTTTGTTTATATTGTTATGAACTAGTTGTTTGCTTCTGTTATTTTAATTATGCTATTCAATTCATTGGTGCACTCTTCCAATCCATCGGTATGTCAACTAATCTGCGCGTAAGGCTGTTAATTACTGCGTGTTGGTGGAATATGGGGCTATAACTGTTGCTTTTGATGTAGTTGTCCGAGTGTGTAGGTTTTCTTTATATGCCAAAATTTAATTTGTTGTGTTTGTTAATTACTTTTAAGTAGAAGAAGCCTATTGACCATTTGTTTCCTTTTCTATTGTGAAGTTTATTATCATTTCTTGTAAATTCAACATTTTGATTGCATCTTCTACATGTTTTTCTGAGACTGTATTTGGAGAGAACACCACAACATAGGAAAAACATCAAGTTTAGTAAAACACATAAGAAACAGTTGGGAATTGGAAATCTGAGAGAATATCCACATCTGAAAAAATAGGAACAATTAAATGAACTTAGATCTCGCCTTGTCCAGAAATTCTTAAATCCACCACAAGAGGCAAACCCATCCAACATAACACCTGCAAACCACAACACTGGCAGTCAAGGAAAATTTGATAATGGAAGCAACAGCTTCCGTAACATGTCCTTAATTATAAAACGTAAGTGATGTAAAATTGACTCAAATAACAGTTTATATATAGCACACATTAATGTCACAAAATCCTCAATATCAGTAACAGTGCAACCTACTTGGCACAACATGGAATGTGATTTGCTTGCTCTAAAGCTTGTTAACAAAGATAAAGTACAAAACATTAGAAGTTGTCACAGTTTAAGTCCCTGATGACCAAATACTGAAATGTTAATACTGCTTAGTTTTGTTCCCAAATATTACATACAACATGTGAAAATACATTCTACTTAACAAAGCATTGCAATATATCTATAATTTTGGCCCTTTTGCACAAAAACAACAGTGGTACAAAAACAACACATCTTACAATATTATTTCGTTGTTAAGCTTGCTTTTAGTTGTGGAGAAAAGTTAACAAAGGCCACTATCATACATTACACTCCTATTACCATATTTATCCAAATACAAGTCCATATTTTTTTCCAAAATACTAATGTTGAGAACCGATCATCACCTTGCATTTGCAATGTATGTTTTCCATAGAGACAAGAAATAATAGGTAGCTTAAGGGATAAGAGTACTTAAATAGGAGTATTAAGAAAGAATGGGGAAGAGAAAAATAATTGATGTCTGTGAAAAAATGGAAAGAGAGGTTCTGGCATTAGCAAGAACAGGAACAATGTTACGAGGGGCATACTGAAAGTCACGAGCAACCCATTGTAAAAATTTAAATTTCAACAATGTAACGAAACGAATTGCAGGATCGTAATCTACAAGACTTTAAGCCACATGTTGACATATTGTGACGTCATTAGCTTCTATCACGTGACCACAGACAGTGTTTGAAAAATGGCTGACATTGATGTTTTGTTTCGACAGCGTGCTGTCATTGAATTCCTTGTGAAAGAAGGAAAATCTGCTCCTGAAATTCATCTCAGACTTCAACGTGCGTATGGAGGTGTCTGAATGGGTGCCAGCAGTGTTAGAAGATGGGTGAAACATTTCAAAAATGGAAACACAAGTCTGCAAAATGCGCCTCGTAGCGGGCGTCCTCAAACTGCCTCTACAGAACGCAACAAGGAAAGAGTTGATGAGCTCATTACAGGAGATAGACGTTTCACTGTGAATGAAATTGCTGTGCAACTTGGAATAGGACATAGTGCAGTGCAAGAAATGATCCACAGCTTGGGTTATCGAAAGGTCTGTGCCCGTTGGGTCCCCCGTTTATTGACTGAAGACCACAAACTTCAGAGAAGAACCATTGCACAAAACCTTCTTCAGAGATTTCATAATGAAGGTGATGCATTTTTGACGTGTATTGTGACTGGAGATGAGAGCTGGTTCCATCACTATGAGCCAGAAACGAAACGTCAGAGTATGGAATGGCACCACTTGAACTCACCATCGAAGAAGAAAGCGAAGACAATGCAGTCTGTAGGAAAAGTTATGGGAAGTGTCTTTTGGGATGCACAAGGTTGCATTCTGATTGACTTTCTTGAACCTGGACAAACCATAAATTCTGCCCGCTACATCAAGACACTTCTGAAGCTCCGTTGGGCTTTGCGTGATAAATGCCCTGGAAAGAGGACCATCCTTCAACAGGATAATGCGCATCCGCATACTGCCCGTGCCACTATGGAGAAGATCAGGGCATTAGGGTGGGAAACTCTTCCACATCCTCCCTACAGTCCTGACTTGGCACCCTCCGACTACCATCTTTTCGGTTCTGTGAAGGAGCAGATGCGTGGCCAACGCTACGAGACGCTGGAGGATATTCGGAAAGCGGTGCGTCAGGGTCTGCGGGCAGCTGGAACGGAGTTCTATCACAAGGGCATTTTCAAACTTGTAGAACGATGGGAAAAATGTGTGCAAAACAATGCAGACTATTTCGAAAAGTTAAAGAAAGTCTGTATATTATGATGATGTATTTGGTTTGGCTTAAAAATAAATATTAAGATTGTAAAACAGTGTTGCTCATGACTTTCAGTATGCCCCTCGTATTAAAAGGTCTAAAAATTGATATGCCCACTATGTGCCAATGTCGATTACAATTTACACTGTATAACTGAGTGCAAGGAAACCAAATTGTGAAGAGAGAGATATTAAGGAACAAAAACTAGGATAAGCTGCTGCCAGAGATATTATACTTAAAACATTTTGGAAACAATAAGAAAGAATTTCTGAAACAACTAGATAATTATACAGGGAAAATTAGAGAGAAATGGGGCAGGAAAGAAAGAGAGTATCTTAATAATAAAACTGATGAAGTTGTAAGAGATAAATTATCATTAAGTTGGTATGATATAAAAATCTGATGTGTTACACTCACATGACTTTCTCTAGCTGTTCTACAAACTTCATACATATGGTTCTTCTTCTTTCTGCACCTTGCTAATCGTGGTACTCATTAGCACAATGTTCTTATTATTCAGTTCCGTATAAGTAGGAAGAAAATAAGGGAATACACTAGACTAAACCAATAGTCAAATGTTTTAAAAGCTGTCGTTTTGTGATTGTCATTACAAATCGCTTCTTTTCTTGGCCAGGAGTAGAACAAAAGAAAAACGGACACTCCCGTCTGAGAAAAGTACTTCACAACTGAAACTAATAACAATAAATACCTAGAAAACAGTAAGCTCCACGAGAAAAATGTATATGACATAACTTGTGTATTTTTACTAGTTATGCCAAATTAAGGAAAATTCATTCAGAATAAACAGGTCTTCAGATACTATTCCCAGAAAATTCAGATATACATTTTATTTGTTAGGTAAATATCTAATATATGTAATTTTAATCAAAATCGTTATAGCCATTTTTAAGAAAATCAAAATTTTTGAAAAAAGTTCCATGTAAGGGGTAGTTTGGGGTGGGGGATTTTTCTCAAAATTTTCGTGTCGCATCCCTGGAAGATACTAAACTTAAATACCAAGTTTGGTATTTTAGGTACTTTTCGTTTTTTAGTTATTGTGTTCACAGACACACACGGACCTTTTTCTGAAAATGCTTTTTTTTGGATACAGGGGGTGCTAAAACATCTATTTCCGGTGAAATCTCAGTATTGAATTTTTGGGTGGAATACAATACTTCTTTATCCCTATGTACATTGTACATATGGGGCTAGAGAAAGTAAAAATGTACAAATAGAGGGAAAGGTGATTCTACATTAATAACCAGGGTGTTAATGTATAAGATTTCAAATTCAACAACTCAAGGTCGTGATGTATATGCCAGATTTTATGCATTTTATTTTGTGCTGTAAAGTTAGCTATTAGCAGACTTATGATTGTAAACATTATCATTGGAAAAAAGATTTCTCTCCAATACTAAAACAACAATACAGGATTTCCTTTAAAACCAGCGGCTGCAGTTAAAGTTGCATTGGGAGCCAATGGTCAAACTGCATGTTTCAGAGCAGTCATTCTGGAAAATGTTTCAGTTTTCCATTTTTACTTCCATTATATAAATTTTTGTGCAAATTTGATTAACATAGAACTTTTTACAACAATGTATCGAGTATGTTGTCTAAATAAAATAAAAAAATAAAAATCTATATAATAACCCTGGAACCTAATTACTTAAACCAGGACTGATAAGCCAGATTTTTAATATTTATTTAACTTCACATTTATATAAACATCATCAGATTCATTGTTTACAGATTAACATAATTATAAATAATAAATATAAATTTTATAAATATAAAAATATAAGAAGTAAAAAAAAGTAAATGTCTAAATAGAAAATCTTATCCATCGCACACAAACTGGTACGTTTCTGTTCTTCCCTCTCTCGCCCATTACAAGAATTTTACCATATAAATTAAAATTAGGTAAAATTGTTAACAACAATGTGTTATGTTAGGTACATTGTCTAAATAGAAAATCTGAAGCTGCTGCCATAGCCATCACCTCCTATATAGATACATTTTCGTTCCAACCCCCTCTCTCCTACCTCCTCCAGCCTGCTCTCCCACCCATTACATGAATTTCCATACAATTAAAAAAAAAAAAAAAAATTAACCAGCTTAACAATCTGTTAGTTTGATCAAAATATATCTTCAAAATAAATGTTTCAAAATTAAGTTATCATGTACTCTTTTTAAGCTGATGATATGTTACATTCCAAAATTAAGTTCTGAAAATAGGGGACTGTCTTGCTTGCATTTGAGGTCATCTTGTATTTGGGTAAATATGGTAGATTCAAATTTGTCACATATCTACTATCTCCACTTATTACATCAGCAAAATACTAGATTGCAGTTTTTATGTGGCTTACAGACTGTGCAACTACCATAATCTTAAAAAGAAACATTCTTTAATCTCAATTAAATAGTCAAAACCATCAATATCCTGTCTGTATCCAGTATTTGCCAATGCAACTAGAAGAGATTTTAAAAGATTAGTGCAAAGTACAAATCCTTAATGGTGTTTTCTCTTAAGCATCACGTGATGTATTATAGTAGAGCAGCATGAAAAATATTGGAAGTTTGAGTTGGAATACTAAACCTAAACATCACTTACTGTGTAGCTGATCAGCACCGTTGTTGGGGATTGGAGGTACTTTTCCATCCACCACATCCACCAGACTTAAGCCCCTGAGATTATAACTTAACCCCAAAAATTAACCACTTTGTGATGTTTGATTCCTTACTGTTGCCGATAATCTGCAGGCAATACGACAGTCCATCAGAATAGGGGCTTTTTCTTTTGGTAGCGTTTAATGCCTGCTTTTACTACATGTGGCACCACAGGTGATGAATAGAGGCTGCCACAGAAATCTATGCCTTCCATATTGTTGGCAACAAGTTGTAGACAATGCTGGTTACTACATACTAGTGGTGGGAAAAGTTGTTCTTTTTGCAAAACAGTTTAATCTGTTTCTGTTGCAAACTCGAAACAGTTTCCTGCAACAGAAATTCCCTAAACTGTTGCAGACCTGTTGTGTACCACCAAATACTATTGAGATAAATACAGTCCATCAATAATATCATGGTGTTCCACAAGGAACAAAACTAGGGCCAAATCTATTCCTTTTATATATATATAAAAATTGCTTATTCAAAATAATAAAAGAAGCAGGTGAAATAGCCATTGAATATGCTGATGATACCACAATTATAGTAAGGGGAAATATAGAACTTAAAGTACAAGATAAATCTAATACACTACTTGAAAAAATTAGGGAAGAGCTAGGAAACCTAGGGATGGTAATAAATACAAATAAAACAGAATGGATGCAAATCAGCTTAAAAAAGAAAATCCCACCCAATATTCAATTAGTCCTAGACAATAAACAAATACAACAAGTAACAGAAACAAACTTCTTAGGATTAATATTAGATAACAGATTAAACTGGAAAAAACATATTGAAAAAATAGCAAAAAAAAAAAAAAAAAATAAATACAGGACTATACATCTTAAAACAAGCAGCGCAACAAATGGATAGAGATAGCTTAATACAAATATACTAGGCCTTCATACATTCTCATTTGAGCTATGGGGTTGTATTATGGGGTAATGCACAGAAAAAAACAATGCAATGAGTACAGGGTTACTACAAAAGAAATAGACAAATTCAACTGCCTGTAAAACAAAAACTATTAGAGATAGCAACCTAATTATTTTGGAGGTATGTTGAGAAACTCTCAAAGTTTCGTTTGTTACTATTGGCAATGCTGTAGTGTTTTGTTTGTTGTTGCAGAAGCTGAAATGGCGGAAAATCCTGTGGAAAAGGCATATTGCGTGTTGGAATTTGCTAGAACGCAATTAGCAACTGTTGTCCAACAACATTTTAGAACACGTTACCACAAAACGCCACCGACTAGACAGTCAATCAGTGCAAAGGGAAGAGCTCGGGAAAACCAAGAGTTTCGGAAGAAAACGTTGAACGTGTTCGTACTGCCTACATAAGAAACCCACAGAAATCGACATCTAGGGCAAGCATGCAATTACAAATTCCACAGCAAACTGTATGGAAAATCTTGCGGAAATGACTGCACATGCCTTACAGATTACAGATGTTGCAGTTTCTGAGTGAAGAAGATAAGGTCAAATGGCGTGACTTTTGCATCGACATGTTGCGACATGATGAAGACGATGCTGGTTCTTGTGAGCGCATCATTTTATTTTTGTGGTAATGTGTTCTAAAATGTCGTTGGACAACAGTTGCTGATTGCGTTTTAGCAAATTCTAACACGCAATATGCCTTTTCCACAGGATTTTCCGCCATTTCAGCTTCTGCAACAACAAACAAAACACTACAGCGTTACCAATAGTAACAAACGAAACTTTGAGAGTTTCTCAACATACCTCCAAAATAATTAGGTTGCTATCTCTAATAGTTTTTGTTTTACAGGTAGTTGAAGTTGTCTATTTCTTTTGTAGTAACCCTGTATTAAGACTACAGAAGGATGCCATTCGAATAATATGTAAACTAAAGAAGACGGATACTTGTAAAAATTCCTATAAAAAACTAAATAAATTAACATTTCCGGCACTGTATATATATATGAATGTCTTAAATACTCAATAAAAAATCATAGCAATAAAAGTAGAAACATGTACATACACAAACATGGCACAAGAACGAAACAAAATTATTTCATCCACAGACTAAAAGGAACGTTAAATAACAAAAGTATAGAAAGTAAAACCAAAGATTTGTACAATCATTTGCCTAAGCAAATAAAACAGATAACTGAAGAAAACTGTAAACTTAAAGCAATTAAAAAGTATCTCCCAGAAAATGTATTTTACTCTATAGAGGAGTATAAAATGCTAAATTAAATAAGTTATACTGTATGATGGTGCCCCCTGATTTTTTTTTATAAAGTGTATATACTCATGTTATTATTTATACTATATGTTTAGTTTTGTAATCAATCTGACGATCCTTGTAAATTATGTATTACAAATGGAGATAATAATTGCAATGTGCCAAATGCAACTGCTCATTGGGTACACAGAAAAAGAAATGATTAAATTACAGAAGCAAAGCATTGTTGTGCATTAACGAGAGGGAATGATTTGATTAGTACATTTGAATTTGGGGATTATATCAGGCCGCGTGCCGCAAGGTATAAAGCCGCACCTTGCAGTAAACAATGACAACATATTTACACTAGTGTAACACTACAATCACACATAGTAACTGTTATAATAAATTAAACAAGTCTTCGGGTGTTGCTGTTATTGTTGTGTGGGTCTGTTGCAGGGAAGCGATACATGAAACAATAACAGAATTTCCAGAAGTGTTTTATGAAACAGTTTCAAATATTTGTGTTATTTTTGTTCAATCACTACTACATACATTGAAGGAGTGTAGAAATTTCTCAGAGGTATCACTTATAGATTTGTAATAGATAAATAGTTGCCACTATTAAAATTACAACCCATGTATACCCATTAAATTACAGATTCCTCATTATTTTAAAACTCACTGAATTATACATAACCCTAAGCATAAAGTTAACATGACTTAATTTAGCAACTAACTTTTCTATATGGACATCCCATTGCAGTGATGCATATGTTTCTATTCCGACTCAAACTTCTACAATATATTAAATTTCACATCATTGTTACTAGCTTATCCAAATATTATACAAAATGAAAAATATATTTACAAAATCTTTGTTTACACTAATTCAAAAAGAAAAGTGTATGGTGCTTATTTTCAGTGGGATAACTCACCTTTTTTACCAAAATTAAGAAGCAATGAGGACTTAACATTTTATGGCATATACTGCTTTTCTTAGGCCCTCATGAGTATTTAACGATAGCAATATCACATTAGGCTTGTAATCACAACCAGGAATTTAATCAACAGGAAACAAGCTTTAGCACCAAGAAGAATCTAGAAGGCATTTTCCCTGAAACCATTTGTACATCAGTTGGTTTTCCGGGGAGAATTCTTCCAAATTGATAGATTTCTTGGCATCCTCCACAGTCTAAAAATAAAAATGAATCTTATAAGGAGTCACTGTTCAAACTATTCAGGCCACTTGATGTTTGGAATTTTACCATCAGCCTGTGGATACATTCTAGTCATATTGTCATTTGTAATAAATAACCCAGAAAAGTTTACAAAAATGCAACTATTCATTACAAGGAGATCAGACATAGATAGGATTTGTATAGACTAATTTCCAGTCATTCAGAAAGGGGTCAACTACGAATTAATATTTTTCTAATTCACTTCCTTTTCCTATAAAAGAATTACAATGAACAGACACAAGTTTAGATCAGAATTAAAAAGATATCTATTACTCACACCTTCTAAACACAGGAGGATTTCATTCAAACAAAAAATACTGGCAATAATGTACCATTGTAAGTATAATTAACACAAATATCCTAAGAATGCATGCATACGAATAGGTTTTTGGAAACAGATATGTAATTATAAATTATGCAAAACTTGCACCACTGATAATTCATTGTCAGAGTTATTATTTGTAAATAAATGTATTAATAATTATCAATAAATGTAATTCTTGACATGATGTACATCAGAGAGGGTGAGAGACAGAAGGAGAGAGGGAGAGAGAGGAGAAAAGAAAGAGAAAGAGCAACTCAGGAGGAATCACTGGTATCTAGTATTATTGTATTTTTTGTGTGTGATCTATTGTATTGCACCCAAAAATTTGATACTGAGATATTGAGTGAGTGTGTGAGAGTGAGAGAGTGAGTGAGTGAGTGTGTGAGAGTGTGAGAGAGTGTGTGAGAGTGTGTGAGAGTGAGAGAGTGTGTGAGAGTGAGAGAGAGTGTGAGAGTGTGAGAGTGTGAGTGTGTGAGAGTGTGAGAGTGTGAGTGTGTGAGTGTGTGAGAGTGTGAGAGAGTGAGTGTGTGTGTGTGGGGGGGGGTATGGGAGGGGGTTCTGGGGGGGGGGGTGTGGACAGCATAGCTCAGAAATGAAAATACCGTAATATATCAAACTTGGTATTTATGTTTGGTATCTTCCAAGGATGCGAAACGAAGATTTTCAAGAAAATCCACACACCCCAAAACTAACCTTTACATGGAGAAAAATTTCAAAAATTTTGATTTATTCAAAAATGGCTCTAACATTTTGATTAAAATCTTATATTTTCAAGATATTTATTTACATGCCAAATAGAATGTATATCTTGAATCAACTGGGAAAAGCCTCTAAAGACGTCTGGATGATTTTTATTCAATTTTGTATTACTGGTAAACCAGTAGACATAGACAAAATCTTACCCCATAAAACATATAGAGCTTGTTAATACACATAATTTATGATATATACATTTTTTTCACGGAGTTGAACGTTTATGAGATATTCCTTGTTATTAGTTTCAGCTTTAAAAATCTTATACTTTTCTCATACAGGAATTTGTCAACTCGTGTCCATACAAACAAAGGAGCTTCAGCCACATGGCAACCAACTTTTGACTATCACTTTAACCTATAGAAGTTCTTTACTTCGCTTCTACTTACAAGGAAGCAAGTAATAAGACTATTTCTGCTAAATTTTTCTCGATTAGCATGAAGTAAATAGAAGCATAAGCTTTTTAACAATAAATAATTGCAGAGATGTAGAGAAAGTCATGTGAATGGAACACATAAGATTTTTTTGTAGTATTTACCACCTGCTTTTAACTACTTGTGACACCACAGGTGATGAAACTGATACATGGAATGAAGATCGAGCACTGGTGGAATGCGATAATGGGGAAACCTGGAGAAACCCCATCCCTCTGCCGCTTTGTCCACTACAAATCTCACATTTGGTCGCTTGGGATAGAACCCGGGCAATCTAGGTGAGAGGCGAGAGGTCTAACCACCTCGGCCACAGTGCGGCCTCAAGTTCATTAAGAGTTTGCTAGCATAAATACCAAGTTTGGTATTTTCATTTTTGAGCTATGCTGTCCATAGACACACACATGCTCACACACACCCACACCCATGGGACCTTTTCCCAGAAATGCTTTTTTTGGATTCAGGGGGATCCAAGACATGTATATCTGGTGAAATCTAGGTTTCGAATGTTTGGGTGCATTACAATACCTTCTCTATACACTATGTACATAGTACGTGTAGAGAATGTAAAAAATATGATTTGTTCCATTCAAATGACTTTCTCTACATCTGCGCAACAAATTAGTTAATAAGCTTATTCGTCTATCTACTGCATGCTAATCAAGATAAATATTAGCAGAAATAGTCCTATTACTTAGTTCCTTATACATAAGTACAAGGAAAATAAGGGAATAAATTAGGTTAAAACAACAGTCAAATGTTTTAAAATGTGGTTGCTATGGGATTGAAATCCGATTCTTTGCATGGCCAGGAGTTGATAAGTTCCTGTATGAGAAAAGTTTTAAGTATTTTAAAACTGAAACCAATAACACAGAATATCTAGAAAATGGTTAACTCCACGAAAAAAGTATGGGATATAAATTATGTGTTTTAAGGAGATGTACATTTTTGGTGTAGTAAGTGTTTGTCTCTTATAGTTTACCATTATGGAAAATTCAGATAAATTCATCCATAATAAAGAGGTCTTTACAGGCTATTCCCAGAAAACTAAGATATATATTTTATTTGCTATGTAAGTATCTTTAATACACAGTATTTTAATCAAAATCATTACAGCCAATTTTGAGAAAATTAAAATTTTCAAAATTTTTTTATGTAAAGGGTAGTTTGGGGTGGAGGAATTTTTCTAAAATCTTCGTGCCACCTCTGGAAAATTATAAACTTAAACTTAAAAATACCAAGTTTGGTATTTTAATAACTTCTAGTTTTTAGCTATCTCACACATGCCTGCACACACACACACACACACACACACACACACACACACGCACGCATGCACACACATGGACCTTCGTCTTAAAATGAGTTTTGTGGATATAGGGGAAACTAAAACATGTATTTGAAATCTCGGTATCGAATTTTTGGGTGCAATACTATACCTTTTCTATACATTATGTAGATAGTATGTGTAGAGAGAGTAAAAATTGCTACTTATTAAGTTAAAAAATGTGAACTTTGACCATATTCAATAAAAAAGCCATGCCAACTTACCATGTGTGGAGGAAAGATTCTTTTGCAGTCCTGTCTATTGACATGTTCCAAGTATGCTCGCTTGAAAGTCTTCATTGCATCTTCTGTGAGACAAGGTTTGCACACATGACACTCTGGGGACATACAGCTATTTCTGCATAGTTTTCTTGCACACACATTTGGAAATACTGCAATGTTTTTATCCGATACCTGCATCATTTCTTCCTCTGTTGACCTGCAGCAAATGAGTAAGCAGTTTAGTAAAAGTTGGAGATGAATGTACGTCTAGATGCTTCACAAAATTGTAACTTAGCAGAACTACTGGATGGTCCAAAAACATCCGAACTGGCCGTTGGTGTTTCGCCTGTCCACGCTCTTTATGCTGTAAGTTACCCCAGAGATAGAAATTGCAGGGGATTAGGACAGGGGACTGCGGGGGCCACAAATCTCTACTAATAATTCCGTCCTGTATCACACTTTCAATTGTTCTCCTCAAAAGATTTGTTGTATGTTGGGAAAAGGCAAAATTATGCTCCCTGTCTGTTTAATTCTCTAAAAACAGGGGCAAAATTGTATTCACGTATGTACAGGCATCAACTGTTGACTCGAAAAAGTTTGGACTTATAATTCTTTCTCCACTAATGGTGCACCATACACCAAATTTTTCATTGTGAAGGCATATTTCATGAACAATATTAGGTTTCTCAGAGCTTCAATAATTATTATTTTGTGTTTACACATATCCATTAAGGTGTAACTAAACCTCGACCGTGAAAAATATTAAATGTGGGTCAATTTCGCCTTTGTATACACTATTGAGTGTACTCACAAAGTGTGTTAACACATACAAATCATAAATAAATACACGCTGTGCAGTAGAAAACAAATGCTGAGCTATAGTACACTTTGTGCCTAAGTAAAGCACATTGATTATAACTCAACTACAAGATATCACTGTCAGCTCAATACTGCACTTTCAGAGCAGAGAAAAACAAGTCAGCACCGTGACTTTGTGTACAGCAGCTGAGTGCTACGTTTCTGGAAAAACACAACTCAGCAGTTCGGATGTTTTTGGGTCAGACGATAGTACCATAGGACCTTTAGTACATCAGCTGCTTAAGATTCTAATGGTCACCCTCCATGATGTAATGGTTACCATGCTGGCTTCATATACCAAAGGTCACGGGTTCAAACCTGGCGGAGGACGATATATTTTTTTGGGTGTAAAAATCCTTAGCATGGCTTCCTTCGGAAGGGAAGTAAAGCCATTGGTCCCATGTCGTAGATTTACCGCACGTAAAAGAACCTCAAGCCTGATAGAGAGGCCTTTGAGAACCACAGCAGTTAAAGAGCATCCATAAATAACACGCCATTTTTTTAAGACTAATGGATGCAGATGGAGTGAGCATTACTGAAGTGATAAATTTCTTGAGATTTTCTTCACAGGGAAAATCAAAATTCATAATCTGTGTCCTTAGGCATCACTTGAGGTTTAAGATATTTTTCTGGCATTGAACTAGCCAAAGTAAAGTTGGCGAGAGCTAACTATGCACTCATATGACAGCTTAATGGTTCAAGTCACCTGCAAAGGAGGCTCACCATATCTCATACAATCATATTATAAACACATATGAGCAGAGTTCATTAAGTCCTTAGCACTGAAAAAAAGTTTTTATTTAGTAACCCTTTTCTCTTACTAGATGGCAGCTATATCCATTAAGTGGTTTTGTTGCCATAGGTAATTGAATCAACAATCTCGTACTTGATTGATGTTTGGAGGAATTTAGTAACAGTGGCAGTCAAATTATATGTTATATTAATTTGACGAGTTGGTTTTTAAACACGTCACTTACACTCTTATTATGAATTATCTTAAGAATGTAAGTGACATACTGTTAAAAAATCAACTCAACAAATTAATATAACATATAATCTTGTGCTTATTTAGAAAGATGGAAAAAAACGAGTTTCATGCTTTGATTAAACACTTCTATTTAAAAGTGTTAACACCAAGAGATATAAAAACTTGGATAAAGTTCATGGCACATTTGCAATAATTTACAATTGGATAAATGAATTTAATCGTGCCATACATTCACAAATGATGAACATCATTCCATATGTCCAGTAGAAGTGACTTCCTCCAAAATAATTTGGATATGGTTTTGAGTAATTGATGAATCAAAGTTCATAAAATAGTAGAGGCATAGTGTTTCCAAATGACACCAAATATTAGGTCTGACAACTGTCTCGGCAAGATGGGTGCTGCATTTGCTCTCAATGGAGAATAAACACAATCATGTGATTGATTTAGAAGCTTGTTTGGCACTTTTCCGTCGCAATCCTGATGAGTTTCTGTGTCAATACATAACTGTGGATGAAACATGGATTCACTACTTCACTCTAGAGACAAAAGTACAGTCCAAACAGTGGATTTTTAAAGGCCAACTAGCTCCTTTAAGGCAAAGGTGATGAAATGTACAATGTAATGGCCTTGGTTTTTTGGGATGCACACAGAATCATCCTTGTATAGTAGTGAGTTGACAAACGGTAACACATCATCACTGAAAAATCTCTTACTTGGATGTGTTTCATGAATGGGGTATTACCCCCATCTTCAACAATTTTCCAACTGAACATGCCGCTTTCGTTTCCTATCCAGGGGAGGTTGTAGATTGCTGGTGCTCTCTGGTGACAGGGTGATGAATCTCCCAGGGTGGTTGGTGGCAGTAATTTGAAATTCACTACATGGACTTTGTGTTTTTGTATATGACTAAGCATCACAGTTACTAGCTTCTATTCCCTCAAATTACTGAATCATCCACATTGATTACTTACAGAAAGGAAGAATTATAAATGGAAAGAATTATGAATCATTATTGCACTGGTTGAACAGAGAAATCAAGAAAAAATGGCCTCTACTGGCAAAGAAAAAGATTATTTTCCATCAAGACAAAGCAAGGGTGCACACCGCGCAGTTTGTAGAATTAAGGTTCAAATTACTACAACATCCACTGTATTCTCCAGATTTGGCCCCCAGTGACTTTTGTTTATTTCCACATTTGAAAAAGTGCATCGGCAGAAAACGAGTCACATCTAACAAAGAGATCATCTCCCAAACAGATGCCTATTTTGAGGACCTTCTGAAATTCTACTTTTTGGAAGGCTTAAAACAGTTGAAGAAACATTGGAAAAAGTGCATTGAGCTGAAAGAAGATTATGTTGAAAAATAAAAAAATCTAATGTGTACCATTCACATGACTTTCTCTATATCCCTGCAACAAATTATTCTTAAAAAGCTTATACTTCTATTTACTTCATGTTAATCTGTAAAACATTAGCAGAACTACCATATTACTTGCTTCCTTGTAAGTAGAGGTGAAATAAGGGAGTACCATAGGTTAAAGTGATAATCAAAAGCAGCTGGTTGCTATGTCGCTGAAGTTCCTTTGTTTATATGGACAGCAGTTGCCAAATTCCTGTAAGAAAAATGTATGTTTTTCATAGCAGAAACCAAAAATAAGGAATGTCACAAAAACGACGAACTGTACGAAAAAAAAAAAAAAAAACGTATATAACATAAATTGTGTGTTTTAACGTGCTCTACACTTTTTGTGTAGTAAGTTTTTCTCCATCTCATACGGTTTAGCAGTTATTCAAAATTCAGTAAAATTCATCCAGAATAAACTACTCTTCAGAGGCTATGCCCAGAAAATTCAAGATATACCTTTTATTTGTCAGGTAAATATCTTTAATATATGATATTTTAATCAAAATCGTTAGAGCCATTTTTGAGAAAATCGAAATTTTCGAAAAAAGTTCCACGTAAAGGGTAGTTTGGGGTGGGGGATTTTTTTCAAAACCTTCGTGCTGCATCCCTGCAAAATACTAAACTTAAATACCAAGTTTGGTATTTTAGCTTCTTTTTGTTTTTCAGCTATCATCTTCACAGACACACGGACACACACACACACACACACACACACACACACACAGACACAGACCTTTTTTTGAAACTGCTTTTTATGGATACAGGGGGTCCTAAAACATGTATTTCCGGTGAAATCTCGGTATCAAATTTTTTGGTGGAGTGCAATACATTCTCTATACACTATGTATATAGTGCCTATAGAGAAGGTAAAAAGAAATCTATCAAAAACAGTTTGTTTTTGTTTCTTTTTCTAAGGACTTATTGAAAGCCCCTCGTACATACAGGCTAGAGAAAGTAAAAATCAATCTTACAAATTGTAACTTCTATAAAACTAGAATATCATCAAGCTCACCCTAGTAATCTTCATTGTTCAACATTACAGCATAAATACCTTGTATAACATACCTTGGCCGAAGGGAGTTGCTGTGTATCTTACGACCCACTCCTACCAGACTAAGTGTGCCGAAAATCACTTGCTCATATAGCAGTCTGTTTGGTGGATAATGCTGTGATGACAGATTCGGGGACATATTCACCTGCAACAATGCAATTAAAAACCCCCGTAAATATAAACAGTCTTTGAAATGTATATTTTGCTTATGTACATTCACGATTAAACTATGGCATTCTCTTGTGGGGAAACTCTCCCAATTGTAAAGGATTGTTTTCACTTCAAAAAAAAAAAAAAAAAAAAAAAGTAATAGCTGGAGCTAATCAAAGCGTCTCCTGTAAGCCATATTTAAAAAAAATCTGATGTGTTCCATTCACATGACTTTCTCTACATCGCTGGAACAAATTATTGTTAAAAAGCATATTCTTCTATCTACTTTATGATAATCTTCCTTGTAAGTAGAAGGAAAATAAGGGAATACACTAGGCTAAAATATTGGTAAAATCTTTTAAAACCTAGTTACCATGTGTTGAAATTCGTTTCTATGGATGGGCAGGAGTTCACAGGTTACGTGTGAGAACAGTTTAAGTATTTTAAATCTGAAACGAATAACATGGTCAATTCAACGAAAAAAAAACAACATGACAATTAAAACATGTCATATATGTCATTTTGTCATATAAATATATTTAATATACGGTATATTAATGAAAATTGTTAGAGCCATTTTTTAAAAAAATCTAAATTTTCTAAGCTTTTTCTTTGTAAAGGGTACTTTGGGGTGGAGGGATTTTTCTCAAAATCTGTGTCTCACATCCCTGGAAGATATTAAACTTAAATACCAAGTTTGGTACTTTACAGACTTTTCGTTTTTGATCCACACACACACAGACTTTTTTCTGAAAATACTTTTTTTTTTATACAGGGGACCTTAAAACGTCTATTTTCTGGAAAAATCTTGGTATCAATTTTTTGGTGGAATGCAATACCTTCTCTATAAACTATGTACATAGTACGTGTAGAGAAAGTAAAAAACTGCATTGACATTATGTATGTACACCTATAAGTGCATATTGCACCTTCTCTACATCTCTGGAAGAAATTACTGATAAAAGGCTTATCCTTCTATTTACTTCATGCTAATTGCAAAAAAATTAGCAGAAATATTTTACTTGCTTCCTTGTAAGTAGAAGGGAAATAGGCTAAAGAGATAGTCAAATCTTTTAAAAGTTGGTTGCTATGTGATTGAAGTTCCTTTGTTTGTATGGCTAAAAGTTGGCAAATTCCCATATGTGAAAACTGAAGTATTTTAAAACTGAAACCAATAACAAGGAATATCTCAGAAATGGTCAACTCTATGAAAAAAAAGGTATAAAACATAAAATTGTGTGTTTTAACGAGATCTACATCTTTGTATATTAACTGTTTGTCTATTTCTTATGGTTTACCAGCTATGCGAAATTCATCCAGAATAAAGATATCTTCATAGGTTATTCCCAGAAAATTAAAGATATAAATTTTAATTATCATGTAAATATATTTCATATACAATATTTTAATCAAATCATTAGAGTCACTTTTGGGAAAATCAAAATTCTTGAAAAATGTTCCATGTTTATGGTAGTTTCGGGTGGGGGGATTTTCTGGAAAATCTTTGTGTCGCATCCTTGAAAGATACCAATTAATTTTTTAGCTATGCTGTACACTCACGCATGGACCTTATTCTAAAAATGATCTTTTTGGATTTAGGAGGATCCAAAACATGTATTTCCGCCAAAATCTCGTATTATACAATTTTTGGGTACACTTTACGCTACTCCAGAGATAGAAATTGCAGCAGGTTAGGTCAGGGGACCAGGGGGCCAAAAATCTCTACTAATAATTATTCTGTACTGAAACATTCTTTCATTGTTCTCATTGAAAGATTGGCTGTATGAGTTATTGCAGTCTTGTTGAAAAAAGGCAAAATCATGATTCCTGTATGTTAATTCTCTTAAAAAAGGAGGCAAAATTGTATTCACATATGTAAGGGTGTTAACTGTGGACTGAAAAAAAATTGAGACACAAAAACATCTAAACCCCTGTGCGGTTTTTCCACTGTGCACATAGGAACCTGATAGATAACACATAGCCTAGAAGAATTAAATCAAAATATCTGCCAGGAAATTGCCAGAATTTCTCAATATGAACTACAGTGAGTGATGGATAGTTTCCTACAGAGGTGCCAAAAATGTATGGACAATGGCGGTGACCAGATTCAGCATCTCTTTTAATAACATTAGTAAGTAAAGCCTTTAAAAGTAATTTTAAAAAAATGCATGGTTTCATCCGTGCCTTTCTATGGTAGCAGCACATGGCAACGAGCACCAAGGATAAGGACAGGCAAAACACTGCAGAGCCAGTTTGGATGTTTTTGGATCACCTAGTAGAAGAAACCCCCACCACTATTGCTTGCTTTTTGACGTTTAAGTTCTTAGAGATGGTAACTCCAAAATTTCTTATGAAACAAGTTACTTTTAACCACATATTTTTCAAACAAACTGCAATCAAAACAGCATTTAATATTTAATCAATAGAATGAGAGATTTTAATAATGAAGCATTGATTTGACATCTGATAGAACCTTTAGTATCCATCAATCCATTAGTGTTATGAAGAATAACAAATTAAAGTTATTTCAAAGAATACATACCTCCATAATGTAAACATTTAAGTCTTCATCAACCACAAAATCAAAGCGCACCATTTCAAAAAAGTTATGCTTAGATTTAAATTGTGAAACGCTTCTAAGCAATGAAGGTTCAGCCCTCAGATATGTTTTCCTTATTGCATCATCAATTTGGTCCCATATTTTGCTTGCATTCATACCTGCAATTGATAAGATACAATTATTATGTGAAAATCACTCTGGTTTAAAACATAAATAACAAATAGAATAATTTTTATCACTCATTCAAATACATAAAGTAAAATTTCATTTGATTTATATTTCGCCTGTTTACATTATGTACATGATATTAGACGTGTCAATACATAGTATTATACATTTTTACATAAACACAGTCATGTGTACACACAGGAGCATGCACACTTAAAATTAGTTTCATACATTCTCCTCACTTTTTAGATGTATAAAGTAGAGTCATTCTACCAAGTTCTTAGGGATTGTTATTGATTCTCAGCTCAGTTGGACAGAGCAGGTCAATTTTCTTAGTAATAAATCAAGTCGTATATGCTATGCTATAAGGCCACTAGCTAAAGCGTGCAGCTTAAATTTCCTAACAACAGTGTATTTTTTCAAAATCTTCTCAGGCTTCTAACCAGGTAAAAACTTGGCTTGATACCAACGTTTCGAGAAGTGCATCTTCCTTGTCTTCAGGGTGACGGAACTCTTGGTCATGCTGTCTACCGAAAACCTGCACACACGGATCTTTATCTCAACGCAAACAGCTTCCACCATAAGTCACAAAGAATGGGCATTCTCAACACATTGGCACATAGAGCAGTTTCTGTATCAGATCCAGATAATCTGCAAACTGAATTTCAACATCTAAAATTCACACTCCAACAAAATGGATATTCAGCCAAAGACATCACATCTGCGTTGAAAAGAACTGGACGAAAAAGAAACCCCAGCAAGAACACTCAACAAAAAGACAAGCCAGCCGCTATAGCCTATATACCGTTCACCGGCAATTTTTCGGGAAAGATTAGTAGACTACTCTACAAATATAATGTCAAAACCATCCATAAGCCACCACCTAAAATAAAAAAAATTGGTCAGGCCAGTTAAAGATAATTTAGCTCTAAGAGTACCTGGTGTCTACCACATTCCTTGCGAATGCAGCGCAGCGTACATTGGCCAAACAGGACGCACTATTGCCACACGCGTTTCTGAACACCAAAGATCAATAAGGCTTATGCAACCCGAAAAATCTGGACTGGCTGAACACTGTATAGAACAGAGCCACAGAGCTAACTTTACTAACACCAAGATAGTGGCAAAGTGTTCGAATTACTGGGAAAGGAGAGTAAAAGAAGCTTTAGCCATCTCATCTGAAACAAATAATCTAAATCGCGATTCTGGCCTACAACTAAGTTCAGCATGGACACCGATGTTAAAGAGCCTTAACACCTAATCCTCTACCTGCAGTCTTCCAAGGCTTGTTTTCTAGCAGGTCCGTGCTCAAACACAAAACATTAGCCATATAACGGCTATAAATAATTTTCTACGAAGTCCGTGCCCATGTCTCAGTCATCTTAAATACCAGGCCATAATATCATGCGAACCAATCAGATGTTAGCTTCATTCCAGCTCTTATAAATACCAGTCTCCGCAAGCTCAATCCATCAGTTCACCCTGAAGACGAGGAAGATGCACTTCTTCGAAACGTTGGTATCAAGTCAAGTTTTTACCTGGTTAGAAGCCCGAGAAGATTTTGAATTAATACGTCGCCAGGAAAGCTTCAGTTCTTATTTTATATTTTGGTTATAGATACTCATTATTGACATATGGAATCCCCTTCTGGGGATCTTCCAACAATTGTATTAAGGTGTTTAAACTGCAGAAAATAATAATAAAAATAATCAAGCAAGTGAACCTATGTACCCCAAGTAAACCATTTTTCTTGGATTTAAGAATTTACCATTACCATGTATTTATATCTTAGAGACAGTTTCTTTTATACATAACAAGAGCATTTTTAAGCTTAACAATGAATACCATTTTTACCACACAAGAACATCAACAGCAATCCATCTCCAACAACACAGATTAACTAAAAGCTTAAATTCAGTTTCCCACAAAGGTGTTAACTTATATAATGAACTCCCTGACGCTATCGAAAGTTCAACAGAGCAAAGCATTTAAGAAGAAGGTTACAAATCTACTCCTAAACTATATGTTTTATTCCGTTGATGAATTCATGAATACATCTTTTGGATTATGTGCTAAAAATACTTGTTTATTCGGAAAACTTTGCCACATGAGCCATCCAGCTATTCATGTGTAAATACGCTGATTTTTCTAACACTGAAACATTGTTTGTTACATGGGTCCTGTTCATCTGAGGATGTACTTTGGCACAAGAGAAACCTTAACAACTGCCTCAAGACAAGATTAGCTCAGCAACAGTTGTACTCATTTTCATCAATATTGTAAAATATAATGTATATAGAAGTGTAAGAGATTTGTTAAATTATGTATTATTTTTTTTTGACGAAGCCATGAATTTATTGTATTTCTTAAGGTGAATAAATTCTATTCTATACAAGTTATTTACAAACATCACAATACAGTCTATTTACAATTTCTAAATTTGTTTATCACTCATATTTAATTTATATATAGATAAAGTCATAGTTCATCTAACCTATATATACATTTTTGAGGTAAATATGTTTTAAGTTTGTTTTTAAATTGTGTAATTTAACAATAACTCATAATGTCTGCCATAGCTTGTTACATATAAGCACATGAATTCAAATTGTCATATGAGGGTACTGTATTTATTTATTTGAATATGAGATGAGACTTTTTGCCAAAATATTAATGTTGACAACTGGGGATCATCTTGTCTTCCGTATAGCACCAGGAAAAAGTAAGTGGCATGAGGCAGATTTTGGGTTTCATTTTGCACCACTATAGCTATTAATGGACCTAGATAATTCTCATTAGAAAAAAGAAAGATATCTGCAAGACTAAAATACAAATGGAGGATTTCCTTTTACTATGCATACTGTGATGCTTACTTAATCATTGTATACTTAAATCACTAAACTTTTTATTTCATTTTGGGGAAAAAATAAAAGTTGCATAGGCCCAGATCTGGACTGTAAGGAGGATGGGATAAATATCTAACTCCTGCAGAAATTGGGTTGCTTCTTGTGCAGTGTAGGGCGAGGTATTATGGTGTAACAAAATTCCACACATACCAGTGACATTTTGTGGTGTATAATCCGACAGTAATTTTTGTGTTCCTCAAGCGGAATCGTCAAAATGTGGCTGCTTGCTGAGAAGAAGGAACAGATCATCTTCTTGCCAACACTTCTCATTTGTTTCACATTTTTTAGGGGATCTTCTAGGAAGAGCCAGACAGACCAATGGCTTGTCATTTGTTTTCTGGATCATACTGGTAAATCCAGCTTTTGTCACCTGTTGCAGTGTTAAATATGTTTTTGTTTTCTTCTTCCATTGACGTTTTTTAACCACTATTGTACACTGCTTGTTTCTGAGGTGGTGGTGGACCCAGCGACTGCACAATTTTAACAGCAAGTTTTTTCTTCAGGATTGTTTTTACTTCTGCCGATTCAACGTTGGTTGGTTGTATCTAATGTTAAACGCTTGATATTGAAATAATTTGTTTTCTTGCACTCCAATATTTAGCTGGGAGGTTGTAATCTTCTGTGAAAGTCAGACAATGTAGAAGATGATCACGTTCCATTTCTTAATTTAAGTTACAGAAAAGACATATTCTTCGCTATCCCAAATCTGTATACGTATTTTTGTAAACAGTCATGTCCCATTAGAAGTCTGAAGGTTGCTACTGCAGATTTTCTTGGTAATATAGAAATATTGTAAAATTTTCCATTGTTTTATTTGTATATTCTTCATTGATTTTGTTTTTGTATTTATTTGATATTATTCTTTTAATAAAGCAAAATGGGAGTAAACTAGGTGTTGATTTGGTGATAATTTTACTTCCCTTTTTGGGCAAAAAAATCAACTATTTCATTACCTATTATTCCACAATGGGCTGGAATTCATAGAATCACCACTCTTTTATGTAATGGGTTAATTGATGTATTATTTTACAACATTCTAGAATATTAATGCTTTTGGGTGTTGTATCTATTGTTATAGTGATAATGGCTGCTTTTGAATCAGATAGAATTACAGTTTTTTCAAATTTTTTTATATATGATATGATTCAATGTTTAGGGCTTCTTGAATGTGATCATATATGCAACGATGCTCTTCCTACAGTTAGTCCTCCGTTTCCACATTTTTATCCGTTGTTGCCGTCTTTCTTGGTTTGCATATTCAACAGAATCCCCTCTCTTCTAAACTCTACTACTATCGATAAATTGTGGATTGGGAAGGGTTTGCATATTCAACAGAATCCCCTCTCTTCTAAACTCTACTACTATCGATAAATTGTGGATTGGGAAGGGTCTGCATATTCAACAGAATCCCCTCTCTTCTAAACTCTACTACTATCGATAAATTGTGGATTGGGAAGGGCAAATATCCCCAAATGCACGATGCAGACTTTTAAGGCATTCTCTCGCCACTAAACTGACTATAACTTCATAGAAAATCTAAGCTTAGAAATGAATCTCGTTTGAGATCGATCCTAACATACGATATAGCAACACCTGCTATACATGGGCTGTTGAAAACGGTGGTGGCAAATACCAGTTGGTCCAGTCTACTGTTGCTCCTTGAGAATTCTTTCCTCTCAAGGCATGTTAGTGGTGCAGGAATTGCATACAAAAGGATAACATTCTCTTTCAAACAATCTTCTTTTTTGTTAATAAATTTCCAACATTAAATCAGTTCAACATAAACGATAGCACACTGAATAATTTATGAATATGCACAATTGTAATTCCCACAAAATTAAAAGTTATTCTCTTCCTTTCTTACTTCAACAAAAATATTTGAGATAATAATTTAAATAATTCCTTAGAAAAATATAAATATCTCACCGGATATCATGAATACTTTATTCTCTGACGGAATACGTCAAAGAAATAATTATCTTGTAGAATTGACCTCTTTCCTGATAAGAAATCTAAAATATAATTACTGAAAAATTTTACGTTGTCAAAACAGTTTATTTATTCAAAATCAAACATCTTGTCACCAAACACAAAAATGACATATGAAAACAAAGACACAACAAAATTCTGTCTTTCCAAAAAGAAATCCACAGAGTAATAAATATAAACATACAATAACAGAAAAAAAGATGAGCTCTTACTAGAAGGTTATCAATAGCACATAAACAAACATGGATAAATATCACATTTCTTATCATGGAAGTTTGAAAACAGAGTTATAATCATTTAATTGACTCATCGAATAAATGGATAAATATAATTATTGCTCCACAATGATAAATATTGCTTCACAATGCACAATTATGGAGCAGATATAGACTTGAACATGTTGCTATCTGAATTTCAATCTGAAGTTAAACCCAGGTTATCAAATAGTGTCACTTAAGCTATCCGTCTCCCAAAACAACGCTTCTTCTTTCGTTACATGTTCGAACTGCAAGCAACTGTTACTGTGTAAACAATTTGCAGAAATCAGCTGACTCATACGAATTGCATGCTGGGTCTTATAGCTGTGTTTAACGGTATAAATCAGCATTTGTTAAACTCGTAGGTATTTGTATAAAATATTATACCATTTAAGAATAAATTTATTCTGTCATTTAGATTATTAGCATGGTATTACATTACTGTGTGCATTGCTACTGTATTGTACCATGGTCCACTGACCACGTGGATCAGTTTTGGCAGGGATCAACCTAAGAGTGAATAGAAAATAGTAAAACTGCTTTGGCATACACAACTCATTGTTGTCCATTCTCAAAGCTTTAGGAGTGACCCTTGTATTGACAAGATAGCACAGTACTGTAACTGCTGATCCAACTCTAGTGCAGCTCATAATCTCGGAATACTGGTTGGTTGGTATCTAATGTTGAGCAGTTGGTAGTGAAGCCATTCACTCTCTTGCTTTCCAGTATTTTGATGTCACATTATCATGTTGACTAAAGGTTGGGCAGTGGAGTAGAAATCTGGGAAAGACTTTTGTTACTAACAGGGAGCGACCCTTTAATTCCTTTAATAATTGCCTGAAGGCTTAAAGGAACCGACCTGGACAAAAGCCTAATGTCCGATCCCTCACCTTCACATGGTGCAGCTGTTAGTAATCACATATCAATTTTGTTATAATAGAAAGGAGACCCTTTAATTGCTTCTATAATTTGAAGACTTAAAGGAACCAATCTAAACAAAATGTGATGAACTAAAGGGAAGGGCTGCTCTGGTCAGCTTGGTGAGTTATTGACCTGGACTGATTATTTCTTCCTTTCCACATATCAGATCCCCTCTTTTTCCTTTCCTATCCAATCTTGCTTGACTCAACTCTTGTTTTCTTCGACCCTGATGGTACTAGAGTATTCGAGGCCTAGGGAATCATTTCATTTTCTTTCCTGTCCATACCCTCTTTTACTTAGATGATGTAACTGCCATTTATGGTGCCTAATTTTAAATGATTACAAAAAGCTGAATAAAAACAATCTCGGAATACTAAATTGTGCCAATTTACTTCCCCACCAAAACTATAGTAAAGTGTTTGATAATACGGACTGTCATATGACCAAAGGTTGCATAACCAGTACTCTACCGTAATGCGGAATTTTTTTCAACCTTCTATACAAAAACTTGATTGCTTCCAAATAGTTCTACATCCCCCCAGGTTGGGAACTCCTGCTTTATGCTATAAGTAGTGCTAGTCAAACGAGAAAATAAATTAAACTTACCACTAGCAAGCAAGTAGGCAGAAAGGGATTCTTTCATTGAAAATCCCAAGTCAACATAATATTTCTGCAGAGAAGGCACTTGCCATGTTGGCAGATAATCATCCCCAACCACATATTTGTCCAATACTTTAGGGTCAAATGGGTAGTATTTTTCCATGCAGAACCTGAAATATTTAACAACCTTATTAATATAATTTGGATACAAAAGTTTGTAACTATGATGAATTTGAATTAGAAGTTTGAATTGGATCATAGTAATATAACATTGCTAACAGGTAATTTTTACCTAGACATGTTTCAAAGCGTGTGTGCGCTTTATCTTCAGCACACACCAACTGATGTGATATTTCCTCCAGTGGTTTTTGAAGCGTTCAGCTTTGACCTGATTGGTGCTCTTGTCATATATTTCCACAGAGTGCTGTGTGGCGGCAAATCAAAAGTTATTTTGGCTCTTAATGATGTGGATCTTCTACCAAACATACAACTCTGCTGCATATCTTGCTGGTTTTATAAGTAATTTTAATTTATTAGCAGCCTATAGACTCTTTTCGAGTATCGAACACTGTCAATTTACTTTACACAAAATTAGCATTAAATAAACTTAGTCTACATAAATTATAAAAATACATTAATATATACAGGATGTTTGGTTTAACAAAGTATTAATATAGTCTATATAAATTATTTTAAAAATTCATTGATATCGTACACAGGATTGTTCAGTAAATATGTCTCAAGACATTGTTTAAATTGAACAGCATTTTCATTTTTTACATATGCAGGAAGTCGACTGTACATATGTAATCCTATTATATAGGGATCTTTATTTACAGATTTTACATTGTAGCTGGTATAATGTAAGTCAAGTTATGTATTAGTATCATGGTTATGTATTTCACTATTTAGTTTTGATTTTTTCTGGTTAAGTAAGTTATTTTGTATATCTATAGAGAGACTATGGTAAACATCTTTTCTGTTTTAAAATCTTCCCTGCACGATTCTCGACTCCCCATTTTAAACATAGTTCTGATACATTTCTTTTGTAGCACTAGAACCCTTTGCATATGCATTTTATTACAACCCCCTTTGGTTTATTTCATGGTTTAATGACCAAAAGTATTGGGCAACAGCTCATTTGTCTGTCCGTTTACATTTTATTTTTCTAAGATGTACTTTCAGTTATGTGTCAAAAGTTCCCTTCATTTCAAAAAAATGCAATATCACATTAGCACCCCAAAACAACTACAGCCTGCAGAAAATACTATGCACCAACCTGAAGAACCCCATTCCAGAACACCAAAAATCAGACATTTACAAAATAAATGTTCAGGTTGTAACAAACTCTACATAGGAAAAATGAAGAGAACTTTAGAAACAAGACTGAAAAACATTTTAGAACACTAAAATAAAAAACAGACAGACAAACCCACTGTTGCCCACCATTTTTGGTCATTAAACCATGAAATAAACCAAAACATTACACTTATAAAACCAGTAAGAATCGCAGCAAAGTTGAATGTTTGGGAGACAATCCGGATCATTAACAATCAAAATAACTTAAAGAATTTTGATTTGCCACCACTCGGCATGCTGTGGAAATACATAGCAGGAGCATCAACCAGGTCAAAGCCGAACACTTCAAAAACCACCAGAGGAAATACCGTGTCAGTTGGAGTCTGCTGAAAAGTGTTCGGGTAAAAATTATTTGTTAGTGATGTTATAGTGTTACTATGATCCAACTCAAACTACTAACCTTATTAATGTTTTAGGTATAACACTGATGCACTGGGTCCATTAAAATCAAACATTACAAACACCCGCTAAATCTGTGCTGAACTGATTCATGCTTATGGCAAACTATACTCACATAAACTAGTGACATTATCCCTTGAAATTACGAGGATTATGGGACAGGAATGTATTTACAACATGTCCCACGTGGTGTTACTTGGAGTAGAAAGAATCTGCTTATCCCCTGGCTTATTTGTGATTGTGTGTGTAATCATGGTTTATTGTTAATTAAGAGTAAAAACGCAACATCACTCTCAAACTTCACTAGTTGAAATAAGTAACTTACTTCAGGCATGTTTTGGTGGCTATTGCCACCATCTTTAGTGGAGAGTCACTTGAACTCGTGGTAGCACCCTGTAGAGGTCTCTCTTCTTGGTAGAAGAATTTTGAGATGAGACTGTTTGCTTGTGGATCAACTCCACAAAAAAAATGTATATAAAGTATATTGTGAGTTTTAATGTGCTCTACATTTTCTGTATGGTAAATTTTTGTCTGTCTCTTACGGTTTAGCAGTTATGCAAAATTTGGCAAAATTCATCCAGAATAAAGAGGTCTTCAGAAGCTATTCCCAGAAAATTCAAGATATACGTTTTATTCAGAGTGCAAATAGCTTTAATATAAGTGATTTTAATCAAAATCGTTAGAACCATTTTTAAGAAAATCAAAATTGTTCTATGTAAAGGGTAGTTTGTAGTGGGGGGGATTTTCTTGAAAATCTTCGTGTCGCATCCTTGGAAGATAGTTGACATTCCTAGTTATTAGTTTCCGCTTTGAAAAACTTAATACTTTTCTCATACAGGAATTGGGCAACTCCTGTCTGTACAAACAAAGAAACTTCAGTCACATATTAACCATCTTTTGACTATTACTTTAACCTATGGTACTCCTTTATTTCGCTTCTACTTACAAGGAAGCAATTAATAAGACTGTTTTCTACTAATTTTTTCTCAATTGGCATGAAGTAAATAGAAGCATTAGCTTTTTAACAATAACTTGTTGCAGAGATCTAGAGAAAACCATGTGAATGGATCACATCATATTTTTTATTTTATTTTGAAATTTTTCTTTTGTTTTTAATTTTTTAAAAATACTGAATAAATTTATAATCCATATATGTATTATACCGCAGCGGCCGGGCGGTAGGCCAAGGTTCCCCTTGAGCTGTCATGCCATGGAGTTATGTTATATGTATTATACAGTAGACAAAAGTGTATACTAAACATAAAAAAATATTCAGCTCTTTATGTCATTTGGTACTCATTTTATTACTAATAATTTAAAACTCTGCATTCTACACTAAAACTGCTTGGCACATTTCCAACAACATTCTGTTAGTCGAGCTGGCACTAAAAGTGTTAATCTCTACCACTTCTCCTCCAGCTTTACCACTGCTGTACCTGCAAAATTTGAAACTTGCTTTTTACTTTCTCTAGCCCCATATGTACAATGTACATAGGGATAGAGAAGTATTGTATTCCACCAAAAATTTGATACCGAGATTTCACCAGAAATACATGTTTTAGGAGCACCTGTATCAAAAAAAAGCATTTTGAGAGAAAGGTCCGTGTGTGTGTGTGTGTGTGTCTGTGTGTCCGTGTGTCTGAACACGATAACTCAAAAACGAAAAGTAGCTAAAATACCAAACTTGGTATTTAAGTTTAGTATCTTCCGGGGATGCGGCACGAAGATTTTGAGAAAAATCCCCCCACCCCAAACTACCCTTTACATGGAACATTTTTCGAAAATTTTGATTTTCTTAAAAATGGCTCTAACGATTTTGATTAAAATATCATATTAAAGATATTTACCTAACAAATAAAATGTATATCTTTAATTTTCTGGGAATAGCTTCTGAAGACCTGTTTATTCAGGATGAATTTTGCTTAATTTGGCATAACTAGCAAACCGTAGGAGATGGACAAAAACTTACTATACAAAAAATTTAGGTCTTGTTAAAATACACAAGTTATGTCATATACATTTTTCTCATAGAGGTTACCGCTTTTGAGATATTCATTGTGATTTGTTTCAGTTGTGAAGTACTTATACTTTTCTCAGACGGGAGTGTCCGTTTTTCTTTTGTTCTACTCCTGGCCAAGAAAAGAAGCGATTTGTAATGACAATCGCGTAACGACAGCTTTTAAAACATTTGACTATTGGTTTAGCCTAGTGTATTCCCTTATTTTCTTCCTACTTATACAGAACTAAATAATAAGAACATTGTGCTAATGAGTACCTCGTTTAGCAAGGTGCAGAAAGAAGAAGAATCTTATGTATGAAGTTTGTAGAACAGCTAGAGAAAGTCATGTGAGTGTAACACCATCAGATTTTTTTTTATGCTATTCAAAAACATATCTTGCAAATGTAAGATGGCCCCAGTTCACAACTTTAATATTTTGGAAGAAAAGCATTGCCTTGTATTCACATAAAAACAGTAATCAACTCAATGATATAAAGCTTCCTGTAAAAGATTTTGTTCCCTCTTTTATCAGACCTTATTTGAAATCTTGCTTCTTAATAGCTTTTATTATTTCTCATACAATATCCTTTTTCTTTTCGTTGGTTTTTAATATCTAGTTCTCTGCATATCTGTATTTACCTCAGCAGCATATCACCATCATAAATGTACACCCTTAATGGGTCAATTGAAGTCTGAATTGCATAAACACCAATATCAAATTTATATCCATCCACTAACAGAGGTCTGCTTACAAACTCTTGTACGAAGGTGTCTTCTGCCTTTACATCCACTTCCTCTGAATGGGTAACTCGGATGCCTCTATGACCATTATTTTTCTGAACAAACAATGATTCAGGATTTTGTGCAGCCTGTAAAAAGAAACTTTCTCTCAATACCTTAATTATTTATAGCTTTTTTAAACAACTATAATTTTATACCATTAATATATGAGAAAAGTAGAAACATGGATCTGTTTATTAGACAATGGATTTGTTAATAGTAACACTAACATAACTTAAAAGGTTTAAATTTATTTCAACATATTTCAGAGATGATTCATTTCCCTCATTAGCAATTATTCAACTGTCTGGATCTTTCTGTTAGTATATGTAGTGACATTGTGGCTGAGAAATTAACTTCTAAAGAAAATTTTTATGTGGCTAATGCAAATTCTAAGTTATGCTCAAATTTTTGTGTTTCAAATTTCCTCCATGTTTTGAGCTTGGCTGCATAACAATATTAACATGGCTGTTGGTGTAATAATTTCACATAAAAACTAGCAAGATAATCACAACTAAAAAAAAAATAAACCCTGATGTATTCCGCTCACATATTACAAGGTGTGATCAAAAAGTTTCTAGAATGACATCATAAATACTACACAACAGTTTGTTTTGAATAATTTGCACTGTCACCCTCGAAGTGGTCTCCTTGGGAGTTGATATACTTGTCCCAGCGCTTCTGCCACTGCTGGAAGTTCTCTTCTTTCAACATGTTCAGAGCCTTCTGCGATTCGCGATGGATGACATCAATGTCCTCAGAGCCGCATTTTAAGTTGCGGGAAAAGAAAAAGTCCACTGGTGCCAAATCTGGAGAATAGACGAGGTGGGAAACAGTATTCATCCTATTTGTATCTAAAAATTGGCAAACAGAAAGAGCTTTGTACGCGGACGCATTGTCATGATACAGGAACCACTCACAACGCCTCCATTTCTCCAGCCGTTTGCGTCGCACATTCTCCCTTAATGAGTCAGAAAGTTCTCTTATTGTAATGCGTCTATCATTTAAGACCATTTCTCTCACCTGATTGATATTTTCATCAGTTTTGCTGGAACAGGGTCGTCCTGAACGATCTGCATCTTTAACTCATGTCACACCACTTTCAAGTTTCGAAAACCGCTCAAATGCTTGATTTTTGCCCATAACTTCCTCCCCATAAGCTGTTCTTAACATTTCATAGGCTTCTGTTGCAGTTGTACAGCAAAATTTTATGCTTGTTTTGTGTTTTTTGTAATCTGACATTTTTGCTATGCGGAAAAATCGCAGCACATGCAAAACACATGTTCACTTCAGAGGGTCTACGTCGTCACTTCATGGTCACAGGAAGTCACGTGAATTCTCATTTTTATCGGGAAAGAATGCTGCATGTACCGTCTGGGTTAGACTTAAAAATATCAGCATTGTTACGGAAACTTTTTGATCACACCTCGTATTTGTTCTTTAAACAGACTTTTCTTACAAAAGATTATTCTTTTAATTACGTTATGCTAATCAAGATAAACATTATCAGAAATAGTCTTATTACCTGCTTCCTTGTAAGCAGAAGCAAAATAAAGGAATTCGCAAGGCTAAAGCAACAGTCAAATCTCTTAAAAGCTGTTGCTATGCAATTGACATTGATATTTTGGTCTCTTTCCATGACCATGAGTAAAATAAGATATATGAAATGTATGAGGACTTACTTTTTGAGAAAAATATTTTAAAATTGAGTCCATTGGCAAGGGGTATCTCAGAAATAGCTAACTTAAAAAAAAAAAAAAAAAAAAAAGAAGAAGAAGAGTATATGATTTACCCTTCACATATTTAGGACTTACAAGTGGGTGCCTAGGGGTCAGAAACCTGTTGGGGAGCCAGCATCTTGAAACCACAGAATGAAGAGCCTGGAATGAGTGTGAGGAAGAGGATATGAAATGCAAGCAATAGGAAAGGTGATGATGGAGCAATAGGTGAAATGAGTGGTGGGGGACACCAGAGAAATCCTGCCCAGACACCACTTCATCCAACACAAATCCTACATGCAGGCGCTTGGGATTGGACCCGGGCCACCTAGGTGGGAGGTAAGCCATCTAACCACTCAGCAATAATAATAATAATCATCATCAATATACATTCCTGTTGCCATTTTATTGTAAATCAGTCTGACATTACAATCTGCTTATGCACAAAATGTTGATCCCAAAAATTCTAACAGAAAAATATAAGAATATTTTTAAAAAATCTGTATGCAACTTGTTACTAAAACATTCTGTAGTGCATCATTACACAATATGAGGGTCATTCCAGAATGGACATAATAAAATATTAAACATTTATATTGACCATTGCATCTTTACAAAATATTCTCCATTGCATTCTATAAATATCTCATCCGTTCAAACCATTTTGCTGAACGCCATTCTTCTTTGGAGAGAGTGCAAGTAGATTCTTTGTAAGCAGCTACTGCGCTTCAGGTGACTCAAATCATTGACCTAGAAGTGTTTCTTTCATTTTGGGAAATAAAAAAAAGTTGTATGGGATCAGACCTGGTCTTAAGGGAGGGTGGGACAAACATTTGACTACTGCAAAAATTGGATTTTGTGCAATGTGGACAGACACATTGTCACGGTATAATAAAACACAAACCAGTCTTAGAACGCTTTTTTCTAACTCGCTTGAGCTCTTGTGGCAATAATTTTGTGATGTATCATCTGGTAGCAACAGTATTTTGTCCTTCAAGGGGAAATGTCACAATGTGCCCACTTACTGAGAAGAAGGAACAGATCATGTTGTTGCTAACACTTTTTGTTTGCTTCACTATTGTTGAGGGATCTTCTCCTGGTAAGACTCAGACCGAAGGCTGTCGTTTAGTTACTGGATCTTCTTTTCTAATGGTGTTTAATGCCTACTTTTACTATATATAGCATTATAAGCGATGACACTAATGATACATAGAATGAAGATGGAGTACCAGTGGAATGAATGGTGGGGAAACCAGAGAAAATCTGCCCCATGTGCCACTTTATCTATCACAAATTCCACATGCAGTTACTTTCTTGATCATACTGTTAAATCCAGCTTTCACCACATATTACAATGTTAAATATAGGATTGTTAATTAAAAGGTAACCCCTGTTGCTCTCCACTTAACAAGAGATCCGAGAATCATCAGGAAAGTGGTGTCGGTAAAGGTGCACTAAAATACATATCTTAAGATAAATTATAGAATTATTTTAAGATAAATTATGGTGACCGTCTTCTCACATAGTGGCGGCACAATTTGCGAAAATATTCTCGCTCACTCTTCTAAGTTTAGCAGCAGGAATCCTTGTGATTTCTTGAATGATGTTATCACTAAGTTTCTGTAGATTACACAGGAGTTTCTGCTGCTGAGTGAGAACAGCTTTAACTTGTTATACTGCCTGTTTGGGAGCAGATGGTCAATATTTTCAGCATTTATTTAAGGTAAGGACTCCAATGCACCTTTGCTGACAGCACTTTTTCAGTGACTCTTGTATCTTTCACGCAGTGGAGAGAGGCCGCGAGAGGGGTTATCTTAATTTAATGATCCTATATGTCTTTGGATCTTCCTCCATTAAATTTTTCAATTATTTCCACAAGAACTTGTTTCTGCTCATTTGTAAAGTAGTGGGGGATCCAGTGACTGCAGAGCTTCCAGACATCAAGTTTATCTTTCAGACTATTTTTACTGCTGCCAAACTAATATTTAGAATTAATTCAAAATCTTAATACGTCGCCAGGAAAGCTTCAGTTCTTATTTTAATATTTAGAACTTCTTAAATCTGACCATATGTGCAACAATGATCTTCCTGCAACTGTGCTCAGCTTTCGCCACGTTTTCATCCATTGTAGCCATGTTCTGCTCGGTCTTCATCTTTGAGCGAATCCCTTCCTCTTCTTAACTCTGCAAGTCATTGATAAATGTGGACTGTAAAAGGCAAACATCCTCAAGTGCATGATACAGTCTTTCAAGGCATTTCCTCTCCTTTAAACTGATTTTAAAACAATAGAAAATCATAGCATGGAAATGCTCTCGCTTGAAATTCATTCTAGCACATGACATAGCAACACTTGTTAATTCTTCATATCATGCAAGTTTGAAAACAGTGTTATTATAATAATTTAATTTGATGAATCGATTAATTACACCAAACATCACTTACTTGGGATTCTTGCCGGAACATGTTCTGAAGGACTAGTTTCCTTCATTTTAAAACGGACACTGACTAATTTCTTGTGGTGAAGCTGGCGATATCACTGCTGTCTCCTCTGGTGGTGGTTCAAGGAACTTACTAAACATATCCTTCTGAGTAATGTCAAAATTGAAACTTATTTTAAGATGAAGATAGGCTCCCATGTGGCCAGCTGTTATTTTCCTGTTGTGTGTTTTAGACGTTTTGGTTCTGAATTTATAATGTAGTTTTTTGTTCAAGAGTGGGTGGCAACTGCTGATTTTTGCAATTGTTTATGATTTATGTTACTGAAGTGTATCAGATTTATATATGAAAACTAAAAGACATTTAGAAGCAAGGTCCAAAGAATACTTCAGTAATATACATCACAAACAATTGGAAAAATCAGCAGCTGCCCCCCACTTTTGGACAAACAATGAAAATATAAATTCAGAATAAAAATTCTAAAACATATAACAGGAAAATAAGAGCTGGCCACATGGGAACACATATTCGTCTTAAAAAACAGGAACAGGGTTTTCAATTTTGACATTATGCAGAAGGATGTGTTTAGCAAATTCCTTGAACCACCACCAGAGGAGACAGAAGTGACACCATTGCCAGCTTCACCACAAGGAATTAGTCTATGTTCGGTTGAGGATGATGGAAAGTAGTCCTTCAAAACATGTTCCGGCAGAATTCCCAAGTAAGTGTTGTTTAGTGTAATTAATCTACTCATCAAATTAAAAAAAAAAAAAAACACCTGATAATGCAATGAAATCATTGCGAAACTAGTCCAAGCAAGGATTCCAAAAGATATGTGAAGATTTGTTGCAACTATTATTTTTATATTAATGTTTGTGTTATTCTTCACTGTTACTAGCTTCTTTTTACATTTATAAGTTTGTTTTGAAGCATTCCTTAGTTTCAGTACATTTTAGGTTTAATAATTTTAGGATAATAATTATAGGTTTAATCTGAATTTTAATAAGACTAAACATGAAATTAAGCTATATTTGAACTTACAAGAAAAAAGAAGACCTATTCTTGCAGATATACGTTTCTTAAACCTTTGTTTAAAACATAAAATGTATACTCCTATTTTTGTTAGAAAAACTGTTAAATTTGACAATAATAGTATTCATCAAAAAGCAGCAGAGAAGAAAGTAATTGAAGTTGAAAGAAGTTTGTATTTTAAAAACTTAAATAATATTGAATTGAAATTATATAATTTGCATCTTAAACTTATAAATGTTTTAGGTAATTCAATTTGGCTCAATTTGGAATGTAAATTGTTTGAAAATTTGAACTTTAGCATGAAAAATAAAACAAATAAACTGAAAAATAAATTAAATAAATTATGCTTAAAACAAAATAAATTGAAACCAACTAAAGGGAATAACCCTAAAGATAATGTAATTAACCTTTCAAATTGTAATTTCAATGAGAAGGAAATTAATTTTTTGAATAAAGGTTTACAAACTTATGTAGATTTTTCAAAAAATATAGATGATTATGTAGCAGATATAGAAATTGCTAGTCAGGATTTATATGAAAATAATAAATTATTGGTTAAAGAAAAATGTAGTAAAATATTACAGAATTTGAATAAAAATCACCCTAAAGTAAATCACAATAAACAAATTATTAAATCATTAAAAGAAAAAGATGTAATCTATACTAAAGCTGATAAAGGTAACAGCATTGTAATTTTAAATAAAATTTATTACATTAACAGAATGGAACTCTTACTTCAAGGTGAAGATTACAAAAGCATTGATATTAACCCTTTAAAATCCTGCATTTCAATTTATAATAAGACCCTTAATGAAATTAAAAGTATTACAAATAAAGAAAAGCAAATTATAAAAATCAGTAATCCAATTTTACCCAGAATATATGCTCTTCCCAAAATTCATAAACCCCTGAAATAAAATGAGACCTATTGTAAATTGCATAAATTCACCTACTTACAGCCTAGCTAAATGGTTAAATAAAAAATTCACTAATTTTGAAAAATTTGAGAGTTTCAAGTATTAAAAATTCTTTTGAGCTAGTCGAAAGGATCAGCAATATTACATTATCTACTAATGATAAACTTGTTTCTTTTGATGTAACTGCTTTGTTTCCAAGCATTCCTAGAGAAAAACTTTTGACATTTTTAAAAAAATGGTTAAGTTCTATAGAACTGAATGAAAATTTAATAAATGATTTTGTTATCCTTACTAATCTTTGTTTGGATCAAAATTTTTTCAGCTTTAATGACAAATTCTATCAACAAACTTCTGGTTTAGCAATGGGTAGTCCACTTTCACCTTTTCTTGCTGATCTTTTCATGAGCTATTTTGAAATACAGGTCACTAAAGCATTCCCTCTAAGTTTTAAAACTTGGTATAGATATGTAGATGATATATTTGCTATTGTTCCTGATAAACATGTAAATGATGTCCTGATATATGGTGGACTTTGAGACAGTGATGTGTAAATGATGCTTTAAAACTTTTAAATTTACAAGATAAGGCTATAAAATTCACATTAGAAACTGAAAGTGATGGCTATCTCCCTTTCCTGGATTTAAAAATAATAAAAAAAGACAATAAATTGAATTTTGGAATATACAGAAAGCAAACCCACACTGATAATTATATAAAAAATAATGGCTTTAACCCTTTTTCACATAAATTTGCTGTTTTTAATAGTTTAATTTATAGGTTAATTAATTTATCCCTTAATAAAGATGAATTCTATAAAGAATATAAACACATTATTAACACTGCTTTAATTAATGGTTTTAATACTGATTTTATAAATAAAAAAATTGAGAAGTTTAAATATCAAAAAGCTATTAAAGATATTTCTACGCTTAAGAAAATAAAAGATAATTACATTTTTAAAAAATTTACTTATCACCCTTGGGCGAATAAAAAATTCACAAATATTTTCAAAGAGTATGGCATAATATTGGTTCCTCAAAATAAATACAGTATAAAAAATTTGTTAGGATTTTCTAAAAAGGATGAAATTTCAAAAAATAAAAAATCTGGCATTTATCAATTAAACTGTTTAAATTGTGACCTTGTTTATATTGGTAAGACTAAACGTCATTTGGAAACCAATGTAAAAGAACACTTTAGGAATATTAAATACAAACAAATTGATAAATCAGCTGTAGCACAACATTTTTGGAAATTTAATCATGAAATAAATCCAGATGTTAAATTATTAAAACACTTAAATGGGCCCATAGATTTAATGGTTTGGGAGAAAATATTTATATTAAAGTATAGAAAGCATGCAATGAATTTTGATATACCTCCAATTGACACTCTTACCAAATTTGTTTTGATTCCAGTAGTTAGCAATGCATTAGTACACAATCCACCTAGTAGCAGTAACCATAACAGTGTAAATAAACAACATCAAAAAAGAGACCAAAAGGATATGTTGGTAATGCAATGAAATCATTGCAAAACTAGTCCAAGCAAGGATTCCAAAAGATAAGTGAAGATTTATTGCAACTATTATTTTTATATTAATATTTGTGTTATTTTTCACTGTTACTAGCTTCTTTTTACATTTATTGGAATGACCCTTATATTCAGCACACTTACATATTCCTTCAATTTTTCCACATCAGCTGGTATTTTGAATGCAGCTGGAACATAGTCATATCCTGAAGTAGCTAGATGGACTTTGTGTGTTAGATAACCAGACCCAGGAAAATGATTTACCTGCAAAATATTAAAGTATATTAAAAGACCATTACAAACTTAAACATTGCTGAGTATTCTAAGGCAACATTTATACTAAAAAAACTCACAGGCTGCCATACAAGCAATAGTAAGAGGTATAAGCGAATTAAAGAAATTCAAAAGACGAATCATCAAATTAATAAACTGGGGGGGGGGATGGTATTACAATGGATTCCATCTCATTGTGGAGTGGATGGAAATGAAAAAGCAGATTTTTTGGCAAAGAAAGGAACCCAAATTAAACAAAAAGCTATTATAAAATTGTCTTATGAATCAAACACATTATAAAAAGAAAATTATATAAACAAAATAACACAAGAAAATAAAAATTCAAAATGGCTACAAATTGTACAAAATCCTAATTTAATTCCAAAATTATCAAGAAAATCAGCTGTTGCCAACTTTCGTCTCATAACTGGACATGATTGAATAACCATCTCTAAAGGATTGGTTTTACAACCTCACCAAACTGTCTACTATGTACCAAAGAAGAAATTATAAATATGCAACATCTAGAATCATGCCAAGCTTTGAAGATGTATTCTAACATTCTTGTCAAATACTGGGAAGCTAGAAGGAGAATGACTTCACTGTCAATTCCTGAGCATTAATCTATCTGTCTGTCTATCTATCTCTAAGCGCACACATGCAGAAACACACCCACTAAAAATAACACCAGAATAAGTTCACCTCCATAGTCTGGGGATAGTAGTCTTCATCACATTCGAGAGGTCCAATTCCTATCTCGCCTGATCCTACAAGCTATTTCCTCATTTTCAGATAGCAAACAGCAGGTAACTCAAAGTACTATGACCATGGGCTCACTTGAGCACCATTCTGAATGGCACGCAACCATGAGATTCAAAATATTTACATACAGGACATCTGCTTGTTAGTTAAGTTTGAAAATGCAGCACATAGACAGTATAAAAATTAGATTTTCTAAAGATTTTCCATGAAAAAAATAATTGATGTCTTATATTTACACGACTTTTACTACCCATTCTTCAATAAACTATACTTACAAAAGCTTATTGTCTCTCTTTCTCTCACTCACACACACTACAGATGATTTCTTTTTAAGAATTCAGGGGTTCTCAAAATGTGAATTTTTGGTGAAATCTTGATATCAAATGTTTGGTTGCATGCAACCCTTCCTCTACTTAATATAGGTAAGCAGCAGAGAAAATAAAATTGTAACATTTTAATCAAAATAATTAAGGGCTTTTGAGAACAGAACAAAATTTTTCTATGTATTTTTGTTGAAAACCTTCACATTGGACTCTCTGAGAAAACTATTAGTTGTTCTCCTAGGTCTAGGGGTAATATGCTACCTCTAGTTTCCAAGGTCAAACTGTGCCATTTCAGTTCAACTTTGTTTCTGGCTATGACATTATTTTCTCCATGAGAGGGCAGAAACAGGAAGGAAATTGCTGCTAGACACAATGATCGTCCTACTCCCTAGAATGGACGAGAGGAGTCTGGTTTTGGTTGAGCAAGTGAGCCCAATTCAGTCAGTCTGGGCTAAGTCCCGGTAAGTAAGTCACGTAAAAAGTGTTTCTTGTTTTGCCTTTCTGACTGTTGCTTTTCATATGGGTATATGCTATTTAATGTGGTCGCTTCAAGCCAGGATTCCAAATTTATTCTTTGAGTGGAATCAATATTTAAGAATACTATTTAATGATTATGAATAATTTTTCTACAAGAAGTGAAGGTTTGGTATAAGTGTTGTATAATCCAGTTATTGAACAGGGTAAAATATAAATTCAGATCTCAGGGTTATATAAGACCTATTATATTAAAATAGTAAACATTATAAAAATTGACAAAGTAGATTCAAGAAAATCTATGCTGAGATAAGGAATTAAATTAAAATATAATTTAATTTTATGTAAAAATGTGTAAATAACAAATGGATTTAGACTTTCACTTGCACTCATAAATTTACTTTTTAATTATTTATTATCAGTCAATGTTTTGTAAAGGTATAGAATTGAAAATCTTTCTTAAACTGTATGTAGATTTTATAAAACAAGTTATTTATTATTAGATGTCAACTTTAGATTTATAACTATAATTGTGTACAATTGAATAATTGTGTGTGTGTGTGTGTGTGTGTGTGTGTGTGTGTGTGTGTGTGTGTGTGTGTGTGTGTCAACGATCCATGCTTGTAAAAGTTTCATGAGCAATAAATGAATTGAATTGAATTTTGCATACCGAAAAGCTTCACTTTTCCTTACACAATATCTGTTCAGCTAGTCTTCCGCATAAAGGTTTCCTTGTATCTAGGTTAGTCTGGAATGCATGCTTTCATATTCATTCTAGCACCTGGATTTCGGCATTCTCTATACGAAATAAATTGTTTCTAAATTATTATACTGTATCACTCTTATATATGTTATCTGTTATGAGTGATTGATTATGTAATGGAATAGTGTCTGTAGTTTTGTTAATTGAACTTGTGTGAAATAAACATCATATGTTTTATATATGTAATGAGAGAGGCATTCCTTATACCTTAATAGGGATTTGCCATGAACCACAATTAAGATTATTTACTTCAGATGAGATGGCTAAGGTTTCTTTTACTCTTCTTTCCCAGTAGCTCGCACACTTTGCCACTATATTGTCAGGCCCTGTGACTGTTTAAAATACAATGTTCAGCCAGTCCAGATTTTCCAGGTTGCATAAGCCTGGTGGTTCTCTGGTGTTCAGTGACTCGTGTAATAATTATGTAAAAGATAATTTGGGTCTGAGGTTACCTGTGTCTATCACATTCCTTGTGAATGCGGCGCAGCGTACATTGCCCAAACAGGATGCACTATTGCACATCTTCAAAACGCTGGAGTCAATCCATGTACTACCAGGCTAGAAGCCCGAGAACATTTAGAGTTCTCCCAAAGAAGCTTAAGTTGTTAGAAAATACTTTACAGAATAATTTTTGCCTAAAAATGGTATATTAATGCTAAGCAATCCAATAAAAACTCTGTTCTAGATTTCATCTATATTGGTCACAAACCTTCTGATGAGGCTCCAGAAGCTGTAACTGGGAGTACAAGTTCCTAAATGGGTACATATGAGCCCACATCACATCCCAGTCTGAAGTTATATCAGTGTGATGTTCATATCCCAGACGCTCAAACACCAGGAATACATGCTTCAGGTACCCAGATTCTATCTGAAATATTGCACAAGACAGATTAGGAGCCAAAGAAATTTAAATATTTTATTCTCTTTAAACACAGTAACTTAAAGGGAGTCAAAATAGAATATTCATAATTTTTTTCCATTTTAATGTTTTAATTACATAAGGATATTTCTAATCTCTCACTCATTTTGGTATAACTTTCATAGAGGTACGCTAATTTTAAATAGTTTTAAAATATTGAAAATAATCCTGCATAGTAGTTTTTTTGAACATTTTGGTACACTCACATGGTAAAACAGCAATAACTTTGTAAATATTAGAGTTAGAGAGGAGATTTTTTTATATTTTGATCGGAAAGCTTTACTTTATCTGCTGGCAGCAATTTCCTCATTTGAGAGTTTTGAAGTACTGCGAAGTTGTGTTTGGAAAGTTTGGTTACATTTTTGTTCAAATTTTATGTTTAAAAGCAATTTCTGAAGAAGTAAAATTTTCTATAGAAACGCTCCATTATCTCTAACTAAATTTTTATCACACATTTGTGCTTAAATAGACTATTTTGATGAAAAGATTTTATGTATATAGATTAATTTTTTTTTAAATTTAAAAATCATAACTTTTCAATAAAACTTTAAAAGTTTTATTAAAAAAATAATACATTTCCTTCTAATGAACAGAAGTATTCTATTTTTCATCACTCAACAGTATACATATTGCTGAGATAATGGTCAAACTTTAACACTGGCAACATAGAGCATTTCAACTCCCCTTAATGTCAGATGTAGTACTTTTTAATCATTGACATTAAAATTTCAGTAAATGAATCACAGACTATATTTGAGTGTTGTCAGTGAATATTAGATACACAGTAGATCATTTAATTTCTTTGATGATGATAACCTCAAATGCAACAATGGTGCAAATTAGCTTAACATGTAAGAGCTACTTCAACAATAATAATATCACTAAGTACCCAAATACTCAACGAGCTGAGCCTCTATCTAGTGTTCAGGATTACTGCAGCTGTTGGCGATGTATTCCCCCCAAAGAAAAGACAAAAAATGTGATTTGTTCCATTCACAGGACTTTGTCTACAGCTCTGTAACAAATAATTGTTAATAAGCTTATTCTTCTATCTACTTCATGCTAATTGAGATAAACCATTAGCAGAAATGGTCTTATTACTTACTTCCTTTATAAGTAGAAGTGAAATAAAGGAATACATTAGCCTAAGCCGACAGTCAAATGTTTTAAAATGTGGTTGCTATGGGATTGAAATCCATTTCTTTGTGTGGCCCGGAATTGACAAGTTCCCACGTGAGAAAAGTTTCAAGTATTTTAGGAGTGAAACCAATAACAAGGAATCAAAAGTATCACAAGGAAGACAGAATTAAATGTTGGAGAATATCTATGTTTGGAAAAACAAGAACCTTGTTTTCAATTTTGAAATCCTGCCAGGTGACCTACTGATGCAGAGGTTTGTCAAACCACCACTAGGGACAATGACAACCATAACAGCAAGCAGTGCTGGCAGTCCACTAAGGGAATTGACAATGGAAGCACATAGCTTCTGAAACATGTTTTCCAATAATAAAAGTAAGTGATGCAGTGTTACAAAATCGGCACACTAATTAATTTCAACCGCTATCTACAGGTTTAGTAAAAAGGATATTCTGCAAGCCAAGTGAAAGTGCAAGTACTCTGTGGTGAAACACTGCCACACAAAATACAATTATTTTTCAAATTATACATATACTTCAAAGTATATGAGCTTCCTGGATTCACAACTTGAAAACTAGCTTAAAACTCACTTTTCTTTTTATGGAAGTTTGTAAATAGTGTTGTTAAATTCCTTTATTTGACAATGAGTCAATTAATTAGACTAAACAACACTTACTTGGGATTTTTGGAACATGTTTTGAAGGACTAGTTTCCTTCATTTTCAACTGGACATTGACTAATTCGTTGTGGTGAAGCTGTAAATGTTGTCTCCTCTGATGGTGATTCAATGAACTTGCTAAACATTTCCTTCTGTGGAACGTCAAAATTGAAAACCAAAACTTCTAAAACACACAATAGGAAAACAAGAGCTTGCCACATGGGAACAAATCTTCATTGTAAAAAATAGAAACAGGGTTTTCAATTTTGATGTTGCACAGAAGGATGTGTTTAGCAAGTTCATTGAACCACCACCAGAGGAGACAGCACTTACAACATTGCCAGCTTCACCACAAGGAATTAGTGGAAAATTAAGGAAACTAGTCCTTCAAAACATGTTCCAGCAAAAATCCCAAGTAAGTGTTTTCTAGTGTAATTAATAAACTTGTCAAATAAATAGCTTAAAATTACTTACGTTGTTACCATATACAAAAAATCCTGGCTTATTTTTCACAATTTTCTCTTCTAATCCTGAAGTGATAGAATTCTGCTTTTCCTCCACACGATGCATTTCAAATACATTCATGACAGTCAAAACCACACAAAGAAAAATAACACAGAGGATCAACAGCCCTCTTCTGTTTATGCAGCCCAGACCATATATGTGCTGTATGTTCGTACATGAGGCACATCGTCTTCGACTTTCCTGAAACAGAAACAGCTCTTCAAGCAAATGACCACTGAAATTATTTCCTTAAACATGTTCAACTCTCTGGAGCCTCAGCTGCATTTCTATAACTTCATGTAGACAATGAAGCAATCTAATATCAGTAATTATTTACTTTAACTACACAACAGACATCAATTTTTGCTTTCTCTAGCCTGTATGTACATAATGAACAAAGAAAGTATTGTATTCCATCCCAAAATTCAATATTGAGATTCACCTGAAATACATGTTATGAGAGCCCCTGACAAATAAAATAAAAAATCTTATGTGTTTCATTCACATAACTTTCTCTTCATCTCGTAACAAATTATTGTTAATAATTTCCATTGGAAAGGAAGTAATGCCCCTGGTCCAGTGTTGCAGATTTCCGTCACGAAAAAGAACCTTGTCTGATAAAAGAGCCCACCGAGGAAAATTAAGATGTCTTTCACATCCAATATAGAATGGGATGCTGAAAACAATAGTAATTATAGAGCGACCATTTTATTTTTAGATGTTTTTATGTTGTCACTCTGCTACTTCCGGAATTGTTCAAACCTGCCAAATAAAGTAGACACCTTACTTTCATTTCACAACAAGTTGGAGCAGCTTTGATTTTCTTAGATTAATTTAGCTATAAATGCTATATGTCTTGCTGTGCAAACTGCAAGAATTCTGCAGTCATAATCAAAACTGACCATTATCTTCATTTCTGCTTTAATTCTAACTTGATTTCTTTGATCTGTCCCTTTATTGTTCATATTGAGAAAACTATGTCTGTGTGAGTATTTGAACCTGGAAGTGTTGGTAGGTTGAGAATTATTACATTACATTTGAACAGGTATTAATTGTTGGCTACCACAAAGAGTAAAATATTCAAAAATTATAAGTTCAACAAAACAATTTACCTTTGGTGCTGTATATTCAGAGGTCAGAATAGAAATTAATATACGCCCATTTACAAAACAATTGGTATTAGTGTCAGATTGAATTTCGCAATTATAGAGACACGGTCATTAAATTATAAGGTAGCCCCTGTCTCCACTGCACGAGAGATCCAAGAGTCACTGGGAAAGTGGTGCCAGTAAAGGCACATTGAAGTCCTTACCTTAAATAAATGCTGAAAATATTGAGCATCTGCTGCAAAACAGGCAGTATAACAAGTTAAAGATGTTCTCACTCAGCAGCAGAAATCCCTGTGTGATTTACAGAAACTTAGTGATAGCATCATGCAAGAAATCACAAGGATTCCTGCTGCTAAGCTTAGACGTGCGAGTGAGAATATTTTCGCAAATTATGCAAAAATATAATCTCATACAGGCAGTACGAGAACAGAAGTTCAACATTTCCGTAATTTATCTTAAGATACGCATTTTAGTGCACCTTTACTGGCACCACTTTCCCAACAACTCTCAGATCTCTTGCACAGTGGAGAAAAGTCATAACAGGGGTTACCCTATAATTTAACACCTTATATATGCAGTACTGAAAAATTAAGGGTAAAGGATGATCATTATGAAAGAATATGCAAGTATTTGAAAATCAATAGCAGAGCTAGGATAATCCAAAATCTAAAACTGGAAGTTCCTGAGAAATACGGGAGAATTGATCACCCTGCCCACAGGAGAAAATCTAACAGGCAAGTAATGGCCAGACACTGAAAACACAAAAGCAAGACTCTCAAAAAGAAATGTGCCTCTAAATACACAGCCTCAAGATTGGTCTATGTCCTAACCAGTGAAACCTTCCTGGTCAAAGATCTACGATTTACTAGCATTACCTCTTTCAGCCCAACTAGAGGCAGCCATCAATGAAAGAATACAAAAAATCTTATGCATTCTATTCACTTAACTTTCTCTAACTGTACCACAAACAAACCTTTTATTCAAAAGATTAATCTATTATCTATATCATGCTAATCAAGACAAACATAAGCAGAATTAATCTCATTATGTGCTCCCTTGTAACTAGAAGCAAAATAAAGGAAGCACAAGCTAAAATGATGTTATCATCCTTTAAAAGCTGGTCGCCACGTCAAACTATTGAAATTCCATTCTCTTTGCTTGCCAGGAGTAAACAAACAAGAAATGAGAAGAAAGATGCCTTCATGTTTGAGAAAAGTTTTAGTAGAGTAGAATTCAAGCCAATAATCCAGAATATCTAAAAAACGGCTAATTCTACAAAAAAAAAATTATGTTGATTGTGTTCTAATGAGATCTACATTTTTTTTTGTGTACTATGTTTTTGTCTACCTCTTATGGTTTATGTTATACAAAATCATCTAGAATGAAGAGGTCTTCAGAGGTTGAAAATTAAAGATATACATTTTGTTTGTCATAAAAATATCTTTAACATAAGATAGGTATTTTAATCAAAATTGTTAGCCACTTTTGAAAAAATCAATATTTTCCATGTAAAAGGTAGTTGGGAGTGTGGAGATTTTCTTGAAAATCTTTGTGTCACATCCTTGAAAGATACTCAACTTAAAAGCTAAGTTTGGTATTAACGGACTTTTTGTATTTGAGCCATGCTGCCCACAGACACACACAAAGACATGTTTTTAAAAATGTTTTTTTTTTTTTTTTTTGTTTGATTCAGGGGACTCAAAACGCACTTCCGATGAAAACTCAGTATCAAAATTTTGAGTGTGATACAATATATTCTTTATACATTATGTTCATAGTATGTGTAGAGAGAGTAAAAAAATATATGGACAGAATTCTATACCACAGATACTGTCACCAACTACATCTGAAAGGAAATAAACACGACCTACACCACTTAAAGATGAGACTGAAGGTGTATAGCTTCCACATGTCACAACAAGTGATATCGTGACCCCAGTGAGGATTGCATGTGCATGCTCTGTGAAATATTGTGTACAACATTACATTAAGAAAATACATCACTGGTACAATAAAGCAAATGATAAACATATAAGATGACCCCTGGGTGCTGTTTTTACATTAAAAAGTATGGTTAAGAATTTAGGCCTCACTTATAAAACATAAATGAAACCCACTTTGTCTCATATCTGTGCCGAATTGAGAGGGAGCTGTGCAGAGTATGATCGCTAATTCTGCTTCTGCATGCTGCCAATCTTTCTGAAAAAAATTCGCTACCCAAGTCGCTCATTTAGAGTCCTAAGCCCATGGTTGAGGGCCCTAATCTGGAAAGCATAGTCGAGGCATGTTTTCAGTAGAGGAGTGCGCAGCAGCTGCGGAGCGACGGGGAGGCGTAGCCGAGAGGTCTATGAAACTAAAACCCCAAATTATCCCTTTGCGAAATTTTGCGTCCACTTAGGTTGGCGCCCACGCCGCTTCCGTGGGTATTTTTAGCATCACTAGTTTGATACAGATACGAGTTAAAAGCATAGAAATTCGCCTTTGTTCATATACGATGTAAAAACTCACCTGCTTTTCTGCAGAATAGTCTGGGTCGTACAAAGGAGTTTTGGATCTACTCGAAGATTTGTAAATTGCTCGTTGCATTTTTAAGGAAGACAGTTTTGTAATTAGGCATATTCTATTTAACATTACTCCATACATTAATTGCCAGCCACTGGTGTTCATCAAATGTCACTTTATGTTCGGAGCATAACCTGCAAGTCCATTGCTCCAATACAGAGTACCCCTTGTGATGCATAACGGTTGTTCTACTACATGCGTACAGACTGACCTACAATTATACAGAAAGCTGAGACAACGCCAAATGCCTTTGTTCCGTGTTTACCAAATAACGGCTTTATGCTCTTCTTCTCCCATTTCTTCTGACAGGTTAAACGGCTTCTCTTACCTTCTGCTTTCTCATTTCTTTTGTTTTGTTTTTGATGTGTTCGAACTTACCGCTAGAGGGAAACACATATGAAGAAGCGAAACAAAATAGCTCTACATTTAATACATACGAAGTATAATTTTATATCAATTAAATCATAATAAAATAATATTAATATTAAAAGCATAAATTTAAATCTATTTCCACATCGGATATAATTATAATTATTCGGTTTAGTTTTCGCCTATGTGTAAGTTAATAACTTCCGCTTACCAAATTTGTTCTTCCTTCTCGAACGGTGGGTTATCGGGACGTTGTTTTATGAAAGAAAACCACGTGTAGCAGAATAATTTCAGTAAAATGGGTTTCCAAAACATATGGTACTCACATCCAAGGAAATATGGACAAGGATCCAGATCATGGTACGTGAAAAATGTTGGCTTTATGTGATATTTATGCGATAAAGGATATTTTATGGTGTGCCGATGCATTGCCAAAACCGATCCTCGGATATTAATCCACAGCTTACATGTGGTTGTAGCAGTAGAAATTTTCGATGATTACAAATATACTCTTTCGATATATTATTTTATGCCCTAAAAATACCTAGATCAGCACACATAGCGAAAAGGTAAAACCTGTGCACAGTATTTGTTTTGGGAGAAAACCGACATATTGCCAAATGGTATCCTTCATTGACGAGTTTCCCAGGCTCTAAAATTTAAGTTGAATGTTTTTCTGCCATTAGAGCCACTTTGTAGTTACTGGTCTGTTTAAAACTTGGGAAAGTCCTAAGCCGCAAATCTTAGTCAAGGGATATTTGTCATAAGTAGAGGAGGGCATTACTTCAATATCAGTGATCCGGATTTGGTACTTTTGATATTCTGCCATTAAGAGTCGCTTTTGTAGTTGCTGTCGTTATAAACTTAAAGGGCACTAAGCCGCAAAGCGTCGCTGAGGGATCTATGAAGCGGTGGCCCCAGAAATAAACCAAAACCTTAGCAATCTAATGGATATCAAATCAGAACATGTTAATACTTTCAACACTTTTATATCCGGATTCTCTGTGGAAGTTTTACAAAGGCATTAATTTCACTAATGAAGCTGTCATGTTTAATACAACATAATTTTGTCAGAGGATGAAAGTCAATGCAAGAGTTGCTAATTGTTATTGATATGTCAGATATTTACCCAATTTCCATAGGGAATTGAAATCCATTTCAGTGCACATAATGAATACTGCATGAAAACATAAGTTCGAATTGTATTGAATTTTGGATCTGATCCTCTTAAAAAGTGGGATTGGAATCTGATCAGATCCAAATATATTGCATGGAAACACCTCCATATTCAAATCATTTTGAATATAATAAGCCCTTCTGCTATACTGCACACAGTAGTTATATATATCGCCCTCCGTGGTGTAATGGTTATCATGCTAACTTCATATACCCAAGGTCGCGGGTTCAAACCTGGCGGAGGACGATGGATTTTTTTTGGTGTAAAAATCCTCAGCATGGCTTCCTTCAGCTGGTGGTCCCGTGTCGTAGATTTATGGCACGTAAAAGAACCTCAAGCCTGAAAGAGAGGCCTCTGAGCAAAATTAAGTGGTCTTCCACACCCAATTTAGAATGGGACGCTGAGAACCACTGTAGTTAAAGAGCGTCCATAAATAACACGCCATTTATTTATTCACAGTAGTTATATTTTTGTGTGTTTAATTTATTGCTCTGTGGTAGATTATAACAACCACCTTTATGGTTTATAAGTTTGCAATGTTTTCTCAAATATAATCTTATTATTTAACTTCAGAACCTGCTTATAATACATAGGTAACAAATGTATGTTAAACAGGTTCACTAACACATTTCCAAGTTGACCAACATACAGGGACATATAAATAATTTTCGAAGCTTGCGTATTCAAAACTATTTCAATTCATATTGAATTTAACATTTGAAATGCGGATTGTATTGAGATGGAATTGGTCTCAAATCGATTTCAATTCCACATGGAAACATGGTAAATGTATAGGCTCTTCTTTCCAGCATGTGATGGTCAGTTTTTTCCTAGTCCAACATGAGTGGAATATTTTTTTTTTTTTAATGAAACTTTCATTTTTTTTTTTTTTTATCTAATATGTGTTTGGAATCAGTTTTTATTATGATTTTATGCAGGAGAATAGTTTTTTTAACATAACATAAGGAATATACCTAATTCTTTCTTTACTTACTGTTTATCAATGCTTATGTGATTCTGATTATGAATACATGGTCATATTTATTCATGCATATTATGAAAATGTTTGAGCTAAAAGTCTGGTTTTTATGGTTCTGTTACAAACATTATCTTCCTCGTAAATTATTTTTTGCAAAATTTGAATATTTTGTCCTAGGCCAAATAGTATTTATGAGAGATGGAATCTCTTAGCTTGTTACTCCCCAATTAAGCGGGAATGCAATATGTCAACACAGTAGCACTCTGGTTGAATGCCGGCCTGAGGTCAAACCTCATTCCAGTTGAAAGTCACTGTAGTCACATCTCGATGTGTGCCATGCAATTGATGAAACTTTTACAAAATTTTCTCTGGTCACATGTTTGAAAATTTCTCCCTGGAATATTTATGTAATATTCTCAACAATCTGTTTTATGTTTTTTACTCTGATATTTCTGTAAGTCAGTGAAATATCAGGGCTGTGCTGTGGCTGAGTGGTCAGACCATTCGCCTCTCACCTAGGCGGCCCGAGTTCGATCCCAAGCGACTGTATGTGAGATTTGTGGTGGACAAAGCGGCGCAGGGTCTGGTTTTCTCAGAGTTCTCCAGTTTCCCCTGCCATCTCATTCCACCGGGACTCTTATCTTAATGCATCATCAGTGTCATCGCCTGCGGTGCCATTGCAGTAAAAGCAGGCATTAAACACTACCAAAGAAAAGTGAAATATTGTTGTTTGGATTATAGAAATTACTGTAATCTTGCACACCAGGTTACCCTGTCATGGTGGATACCATGCAATGCCAGGCAGGCAACCTCGCTTTACAATATAACCCAAAAAAAAAAAAAAAACCAAGAAATCACCAAGGTCTTTAGCAAATAGTTTTCAATGCTTAGAGGTTATTGCTTAGCTTTTAGGCCTAAAAAACCAACAATTGACTTGCAAATTACATGTAATACTCCAGCACCATATAATGCGAGTTAAAAATCATGTCCGCATAAGGGAAAGTAAACTTTGTTTATTACTTTGGGTGATTATGTTTACTTGTATGACGGTTTTCCCTTAGGTTTCATGGATAGGTGTATAAGGCCTTCTTTTATGTTGCATTTGTTTACTGCTTGGTAGTGATTTAACCTTAAAATAAATAGATGGAAATCAGAACTATTTCTGTTTTTGGTTGGCATAAACTGAGCCAGCACCATCTGAAGAGAGAATATATATATTTAAAATCATCAGGAAATGGGGAAGCTATGCTATTTGTTTGGTCAGTTTGGGCAGTTATATTTATTTTAGTTAAACATTTCCTTTTAGTACGTTATGAATCGTTTCTCTTATATTTGTTATTATTACCCTTTCTATAGTATATTTATTTTAGTTAAACATTTCCTTTCCGTATATTATGAATCATTTCTTGCACTTCTGTTTTGACTCATTTATTACATTGCAGATATGTATACCAATGACTGTTTTGACCTATTCGGTAAATTGAGCAATAGTACCAACTAGTAGCTAATGTTGGATAAACGTAGTGGTTTTTAAATGTGCACACTGGCATTGCACATTGCGCATTGACAGGGTAACCTGGTATGCAAGATTACGGAAATTAAGGCAAATTTCATATGATATTTTTTTCTTCTTCCAGCCGATCATGTGCCAATGGCCATGGACTGATCAGGAAGTATGGCCTTAATCTCTGCAGACAATGTTTCCGAGAATATGCACATGATATTGGCTTCAAGAAGGTAAGTTGAAAATTGATATTCAAGCCATTTTATGTTTCATAAAATTGAATCGTTGCAAGAGCCACTGCTGGGACTCAAATGGGTATCTTCAACTCTGAGCAGCAAAGTCTGATTCAACTTTCTGACTTACAAGGGACCATTGTCACATTCCTTTTGCAAGTTGAGGGGCAATTTTTTACAGTGGAAATATATTGAAAACAAAAATATCAATGTCTACCACACTCTCCGATAGGGTCTTTATTCAGTGGAAAAAATTTGTTGTGGCTGACTTAAGCGCTGTGTATTGCTCAATGATTAGCTGCCTGGTACTCCACTAGGTGCCGATAATGAACTCTGAAGGTGCAGTGGCTGTGCTAAGGCCACACTAAAGAGAACTTAAGATCAATTTAATGAAGAGATATCACCTGCAGAAATGTTTTAATTATCTTTTTTCTCCCCAATGAAGGTGCCTAAAAAAAAGAAAATATTTTGTGTGTTCCATTCACATCAGTTATTACCTATTTGGCAGATAAATTTCGTACAAAAGATTATTGTTGCATTTACTTCATGCTGATGGACATACACAATCACAGAATATAGGAAACTGAGGGGATACACTAGGCTAAAGCAATAGTCAAATGTTTTAAAGGCTGTCGCTATGTGATTGTCTTGAAATGGGTGACTTCTGTTTGAAAACAGTATAAGCATTTTAAAATTGAAACCAATAACAAGAATATCTCGGAAATGGATTGTTCCAGAACAAAAATGTGTGTGACATATATTGTGTGTTTTGACAAGCTCTACATTTTTTGTGAAGTAGATTTTTGTATATCTCATGCGATTTACTAGTTATGAAGATGACCTCATAGGCTATTCCCAGAAAATAAAAATAAACATTTTATGCCATGTAGATATTTGTAATATACAGTACTTAAATCAAAATCATTGAGCCATTTTTGAGAAAATCAAGTATTTTGAAAAATTTTCCATGCAAAGGATAGTTTAAGGTGGGGGCTTGAAAATCTTATCTCATCCTTATAAGATACTAAACATAAATACCAGGTTTGGTATTTAACTGACTTTTTGTTTTGGGGTTATTCTGTCCATGGACACACACACACACATACAGACCTTTCTTTAAAAATGTCTTTGTTGGAAAGGCCTGTTTATTAAAGCATTTCTAAAACAGTTATATACAATGAATAAGTATTATTAGTGAATCATTTTAATTTGTAAATATTTTTTCTTGTCAAACTGGATCCTGTAGAAGAGAAAGCCAAGACACGGGTAGTTTTATTTTCAATCTATTTTCACTAAAAATCCCAGCTTGATGTTTTACTTCAATTTTGCAATGACCTATTAGTTCCTGCAAAGCTAATGTGATTAAGATGGTTTAATCATGTAAATATCAAATATGGCAGATTCAAGTCTTATGCCTAGTATCTACATACAATGCAACATATTACATAAATAAAACACTCATATGCTTGTATTATAATAGATAAGCTTCCGTTGTAACAGTTATGGTGAAATAAATGTTATAATGTGTTACAAACAGGAATTTGCTCTATCCCACTGTGATATATTGGGGCAGACATTAAAAAGGTGGCGCCATTGAACAAAAAATTTCCAGAATGAGACCATAAACACATATTGATTTAAAAAAAAAAAAAGATTTTGAGTCGGTTTTTGTAACACCAACATACTTACTGGGGCCGGTTTCAGGAACACTTGTTCCCATTTTCAACCCTTAATTCTGACAAGTGTTTCTGAAACCTGTGTCCAGCAAGTAAAATAAGTGATGTTTGTGTTACAAAATCCGACTCAAATTCTTTTATTTTTTATATAATCACATCACTGTCACAAGCTTCTATGCATATTCGCAAGTTTTGACATGTTAATTTGTCTATTCCACACTGGAAGCCATCTTTATACAGGTTCATAGCCTTCAGCAACTTGCCATGGATTAACATTAAAACGGTGTCCTCGAAGCCACAATTTAAGTTGCAGTAAAAGAAAAGGTTTGCTGGAACCAAATCTGGAGAATAGGTGGGATGGGGAACAGTAGTCATCCTATTTTTACCAAAAATTGGTGGTTGGAAAGGTGTTTGTGTGCGGGCACATTGTTGTGATGCAGGAACCAATCAGCATTCCTCCATTTCTCTGGCCATTTGCATCACACACTTAATCGTTTTTTAAATGCTTTGAACACCTTCAAATAAGAATCCTAATGAGTCAGAAAGCTCTCTTATTGTAATGTGCCTATCATTTAATAGCATTCCCTTACCTGATGGATGTTTTCATTACTTTTGCTGGAAACAGGTTCACCCTGAATGATCTGCACCTTTAACTGATGCCATGCCACTTTTAAATTTTGAAAACCACTGAGATGCTTGAGTTTTTCCATTACTTCCTCCCCATAAACTGTTGTTAACATTTCATAGGCTTCTGCTGCAGTTTTACGGAGTTTAAAGCAAAATTTGGTGTTCTTCATAAGCAGGCATCCTCGCTACACAGCTCTTGTGGGCTCCTTGCTGGTGAGTAATTCTGTACGGTTGCGAGTCGGTTCTACCTTATAGAGGAACGGAAGGAGAGTAGCAGGTAGTGTACTTTGCCTACCAGGCTCCACGGTATGACATTCGAGTCACACAACTGAGGGCTGATTCTCAGCGAGCTCGAGATGCTAAGGGGGATTGTCCTTTAGGTTGAAGTAATGACCGTACAGATGTACTTGCCTAGCAGGTTCTGCAGAACTGCATCAAGACACATGGTACAAGGGGTTACCTCAAATGCAGATGGGTCACAGCTGGGAGTACAGAGGCAGGGTCGTATAAATAAGAACAAGAGATCAAGGTAGAGTGAGACAGGCCACCGTGCTACGGAGATGTTGCTTCTCACGTAGCTCAGACTTGACTGACTTCCCTCTGGTCCGTGCGCCTTATATAGTTTCAACTGTCATGCCTTCTGTTTTCCCTGATTAGCACAGTGGCACCATCTCTCTTTATTATCCTTAACTACTTGTATACAGAGCCTCCAACAGGCGATCTTACCAACTATGTTCATACCCTCTTATATGCTATGATTTTCCAGCCTGGTCAGCCTTTGTCCAAAAAGTTATGAGTGGTTGTTCACCACACACGCGCTTATTTAAGAGATTTCAACTGTGCACTGCAAAATTGCAGAAAGTCACATGGCATCTCATTTTTATCAGGAAGGAATGCTGCATATCCTGTCTGGATAAGAATTGAAGACAGCACAATGGCAACATTGTTGTGTAACCATTCCAAAAGCTTTATTACACCTTGTATAATATGGTTCAGTGTGCATTTGCTCAACGTAGTACTTCATCTTGTAGAGTGAAAAATTTGCCTTACGGTGTGAAGTCAAGCAAACTGCTGCATAGTTAAGATCTTTGAAGTACTGTTGCAGCATAAGAAAAAAGCGAGATGGGTCTATCTGCTCACATAGTCTTTGTTTACTGTGAAATACAGTAGTTGCATTTATTCTGGACACAATTTTGTTAAGTTAACTTTCAAATTTGAATATTGCATTCAGTTTTCTTTCAGGATCATTATCAGTTATACGAGGAAGTTAACCATAAACTGGAGCTAATTTGGCACTTAATGGGTTACTTTGGGCTAATTTTGTTAATACATGTATATTTTATGCTCTAATAAATGTGAAAATCAGAATTAGTGCTGTGATATTACACAGAGGGGCTCAAATTTTGGGAAATGTAGTAATTTTAGGATGACATTTCAATACATGAGCAATATCATGAACGCCAAAATCTTAAAACTGCTGCATTTCCCAAATTTTGGGTGCCCCCATTATATAAGAGTAATACTGATTTATATTTCATATTTGGTGCACTATATAATGAAAAGTACATTTGGGAATTATAGTTTTTATTTTATACTGTGGAATACAATACCTTCTCTATCTACTATGTGCATAGTATGAGAAAGTAAAAAAGGTATGGGTCTGAAACAGATTTATAAAATTAGTTTTATAACAGCAGATGATATAAAGTTTTGTTTGCCAAGAAATGTTTCATTTCCATGATGGAAGTTATGGTTTAATTTATTGCTTTTTCAGTCTTACAGGTTTATACAATCACATAACATTTTTAGCTAACAGTTTTTCAATTCTAAAACCTATGCTTCTGAGGTGGAATGTTGAGGAACTGACACTAATCCAAGTTTTCCTTTTGTTTTCAGCTGGACTAAGGGTGTGCTGCAGTTCTTCACCAGCTTCAGGGAAGATTGCTTTAAGTTGTGATGAATTGACTATGTATTTATTGTTGCATAAAGCATGATTTTTTGAAGCCAAGCTAGTATATTATTTTCCGTTATCCCATTCTCTGAAAACAAAAATATGCAGTTAGACACTTTTAAACACAGGGTTTATTCAAGTAGACAGGGTGTTTCAAAATGACCTTGGGCATTTTGCTCAGAACCTATGTGATGTAAAAATATAGCTTTCAACATCAACAGTGGTAATTCAACAGGATGCCCCATGGCCAGCAGGGTTTAGGCAGAAACAAAGCAGTATGCCTGGCTCACATTATCGGGTGTAATACAAATATTGTGGAGTCACATGCTTTGACATTTTTCATAAAAGGTTTGCAGTGGTTAGCTAACATTTAAGGATTCCTTGTCTTATGAAACTGCACTAAAAACTATAACTTTAGCCTTGAATTGTTTTTTCACACAAGCTGTGTGTAGGATAGGTAGAGCCATACTGAAAAATTTAATGCCATAGCCGGGATATCTCAACTGACGTGTGAGTCAGGTGAGAAATTCAATGCTATGCCGGCATGTTGCCATGGTAGCTCAGTGGCAGAGCAACCAGCTAGGGACTGGGAGATCCATGGTTCAAATCCTGGCTATGGCATTGAATTTTTTAGTCTGACTACCTATCCAACTTCTGTCCTAAACATGGCCTGTGTGAAAAAACAATTAAAACCAACACCAATTGACCATAATAGTTGGCTACACTATGAATCCTGGGACTATTGTAAGTTGCCATTTGGGTTGTCATCTCAAAATAATTTGAGATCACTTTGTGGGTTACCAGGAAACATGCGAGTTAGTTGAGAAATTCAATGCCATGCTGGTATGTTGCCATGGTAGCTCAGTGGTAGAGCAACTGTCTAGAAACTGGGAGATCCATGGTTCAAATCCCAGATATGGCATTGAATTTTTCAGTCTGACTCTACCTATCCTATACCTTTAGCCATTTGGTTTTACATCATAATAAATGAAAGGAAGTAGTGGTAAAATTAGCTGGGATACATACACTGCTAATACTATATTTTAGAGGCAATAGTGATCTAGAGGATGGAGGCAAGAAACTGATAAAGGAAACAGAGGCAAAAATAATTTCAGAATACTACACAAAGATTGTGTATCAGCTTAAAGGTAAATCTCTTTTGAAGTGAGACAAGAACTTTATTTTACTGTCTTCCGGTCATAATACTAAATAAAACAGCAGGTTTTGTTTGTTTGTGGTTTATTATTTATCATTATTGTTATTATTTAATTATGCAAAATTGTCGTGTCACTTTCTGGGTGGCCCTCATAGGAGCTGAAGGTTTGAAGAGCTTATGCTACAAGGCATAGCTGAGGGATTGATGGCTGCAAAGTGTAGCCAAGGGATTTTTAGGAGACGTGTATAGCAAATTTGCCTGAAGGCTGCTGAGCAATGGCAGTGTGTACTTGAGAGATGTGAAGCTAAACCCTAATCAACTGTGGCATAATGAGGCAACAGTTTCATAACTTTAGAAATTAACATTTAAGTCGAACTTAACACTTTTAAAATTTCACTTGTTTTTACTTACATAGTAGTACATGTTTCACAGAACTTGTCTGCATTCCTCAACTACCTTCGACTGCCATAATCATTTGTATCAATGCCTTCGGAATCTTGAGGGTTGCCCACTGGACATCAGATGATCTTATGGAGTAGGTTTAATTCAACGGGAATTTCAACGTTCATCAATGTTGACTCATACTTTTTTGTATCGAGTTCAGTTTGTCTTGTCACATGTTTTAGAAGATAGATGTTCTCTTTGATGTGGTTAAAATTCCAAAAGTGGTTTGTTACTGCTGATTTCTCTGTGTGCATGGCTGAGATGTTCTTTAAGGCAGGTCATAATGTTACTTCTGGTTTCTCAGCCGCGCAAAATTTAAGCACATAGAGAAATCAGCAAACCACCTTTGGAAGTTTAACCACAAAAAACAAGTAAAGTTTTAAAAGTTCAACTTCACTGTGTGTCACATCCTGTCATGTTAGTTATTATAAACATTTTAATAGGTTGGCAATATTGATTTATCACTTTTTTTGGCACTCTTAGCAGGTGTTGATAATGGCATGTTGCTGCATACACATATGTGTGAAGTCACAATGAAAGGTGAATTGGTGGGCAAATATGACAGCCAGAGCGACATCATCTGCTTCATATATCTTTTACTCCTTTAGGATCATGGATATAATAATTATCAGAACTTGTAAGCATTATACAAGTAAAAATATACTACAGGTTCAAGAGTGAAAACAAAAATAGTTACTCTTGTTTGAGAGGACCCTCATATTTCTTTAACCCTATTGATACCAGCCCAAATAGCAAAATACTCTCTGAAAAGTACCAAGCAATTATAGGGGAGGATGCAGGGTTTTAAATTAATAGAAATAAAATGAGTGCCAAATGACATAAAGAGCTGAATAATTTTTCACTTTTAGTTAATCCTTTTGTCTGCTGCATAATATGCATTATACGGGTGAGAATTCTTATCATTATTTTTAAAAATTAAAAACAAAAGAAAAATTTGAAAATAGAATTAAAAATCCAAAATTAACACTAATTAGGCATACTTAAGCCTACTACACAGAAAGATTAGGCTAATTAAATGAAAGTATAGATATTTCTTTACTAAAACAGCATCTTGTTTTGGTCTGGTGTATTTTTTAAAATTACAAAAAATGAATTCATGTAACCTGATACTGAAAAAAAAAATCACCATAAACCCACACACATAAGCATGATACCTCTATTAATGAAAACAGTATAAAGCAATAGGATACAAATGTAACATGGATTACTGTACACTTAGGCACTTAAATTATTGCATAGCCAAATGATTAATTCACATTGCATTCATCTGATTACAGTTAAGCAAATCCATTTTGATAAGTACACTAATTATTTGTATGCATATGAGGTCCATTGATAACCGATGCATTTTCATCGCTGAAGCTAGAATTTATATTTATCTATATAAAAATGAATCGTTGAAATGTATGCACGCGTATCACTTCCGAACTACTGCATCAAATTGAACAATTATTTTTTTGTTGTGTTCGTTATTGTCATGACAAGGTTTGTGAGGAAGAAAATGATTAAAAATAGTACGGGAAAGTATTTAAAATCTCATAGAACGAATAAAAACGGTGCCAAGCAAACGTATTTCAGTTAATAGCCACCAGTTGGCAGTGGTATCACAATAATTTGCTAAATGGTCGTAATACTGCTATTATTTTTCCCCTCCCCATTCAATGTTAAGGTAACGCACCAGTTTATCGACACGATGCAACGCAGCAGTGAAATTCAAATACAATTTCATACATTAACTGTCCTTTCCTTACTCCTGTTGTTTAAAATAAAGCAGCAAAGAAACTTTCCTGGCGACTTACAGCTAGAGTAAGTATTTATTTATTTGCCACTAGATGGACATAGTGGTATTTTCCTTCCCCATCCAATGTCATGGTAATGAAACAGTTTATCGAGCTAACACAACGCATTTTTAAGTATTCACTATCCTTTCCGTTTTCCTATCGTTTAAAATAAAGGAGCTTTCCTGGTGACGAACACGTTAAATTCATACTTATTATTTGTCACCAAATGGCTGTAATACCTTCTGCTCTATTTTTCTTCCTCAATGCTAAGGGAATGCACCTGGTTATGGAGACAATGATGCAAGATAACTGAAAATCAAATATAATTTCTTATGTATTAACTATTGTTCCCATAGTCATATCGTATAAATAAAGGAATAAGTATATTTTTGTTGTAATTCTTTAAAACAAACAAGTTATAAACAACGCACAGAACCATTAAACCTTCTTAGAATCTGAAAAAGGCTGAGAAATGACTGGGCCCGTTTTAGGTTTAACATCCTATTGCAGATGTTGGTTATTTGACGTTATGTGGTACATGAGCCAGCTAAAGAACATGAAGATACCCACGTCACCATCACATTGCAATTGTGGTGCTCTTAATACATTTGATCAAGTAATATTTTGGGTTAAATGGAGAAATTACACAAATCCGTCTAATAAAAGCTTATCAATTGCCCTACCAGATCTACTTGCTCTTTAGTTATGTCATTGTTAGCCTTAAAAATCGGTATTCTGACAGGTGAACATAGAGAAAGAGGTGGAAAGCATTAGGAGTAAAGGAAAGAAATAGATTCGGAAGAGGCATGAATGTTATTGTGACAAGTCTCCATAATGTAATTCACTACCTATGCCAGCATTTACCCGCCACACTATGAAAGGTCTACCATTACTGTTATGCCAATGACATCCTTGCTTACCCACACTGTTAACTATATGTCATCCTTTCCACAATACTTTATGGGCGCGCTGAGCTCGTCCTTTTTGCAATACCAACTATATATGCTACATTGCACAGATTATAGCGCTTCATGCACTTTTCAGATGCTTTATTAGACATTTGCAATGGTAAATTTCTGTTGACACTTTACTGGCCTGATTTTGTTTCCATCACATTTTTGTCACTTCACGTCAAAGGAAGGATTAATATGGAAACTGTTTCCAAATATTTGTACAAATTACAAAAACTATGCTTGGTTGAGCGAACGAGCCATTTTAGCAGCCACTAATATGGTAGATTATTTGAATATAAAAATTCAGGTTAAAATTGATGGACAAATGCATACATTCAAGTCGATCGATTCCATTACCAATCGAAATGAAGTCGTCAGTTACCTTACTGACTTCCTAAATTCATTGGATTTACCAGGAACACCGCCACACAATTTACAGCTCAAGGTTGACTCAGTGATAATTATGCTACGCAATCTCAATCAGCCAAAATTATGCAGCGGAACAAAACTCATTGTTAAAAAAAATTATGAAAAATTTTATTTAAGTTACTATAACATAGGAAAGGTTAAAGGCGAGGATATACTTATTCCAAGAATAACACTGTCAACCGACTTTCCTTTTGAATTTAAGCGTGTTGCTTTCGGCGCGCCTTGCATTAGCAATGACTAAATCCCAAGGTCAATCGTTAGAAGTGTGTGGAATATACCTTCAATTGTCGTGTTTTTCACTTGGATAGTTGTACCTTGCGTGCTCGAGAGTCGGCAAAACATCGCCGCTATTTGTTTTCTCTCCGGAAGCAAAATTGTACATTACAAGGCATTACAATAAAGTATTGTCAAATGATGTAATTGTAATTTTACTCCATTGCAGATTCGTGCTGTAAACAGAAGATTTTGACTTAAGTTTTTTTAATTAGTTACACCACCGGTGCAAAGCCAGGGCGGGCAGCTAGTGTATATCTTCCTCTCTTATGTTGATGTTAGAAACTCTTTCAACAAGTTTTGAAAATTCAAATCACTCACTTTCTTTTAATACATCGTGAACTGAATCTCTTATTTTCTCTTCGGTTCCTATCCTAACCTTTGGCTAGACGATGCCATGTTTCAACTAGCATACACAAATACTGGCTAGAGAAATTAAATTTGGAGTTAATTTAGTGCTTTGGAGTAAAGGTAAGGTCCTGAAACACTCCAGAAAACCTTTCTCTATGGCTATGACATAGAAAGTACACAGACTTTCCTGCTGAAAAGAGTTGAAACGTATGAAAACTGCACCACGATTAGATCATGATTGGCAATTTTTGGATCACATTATGATTAGCACTAAAAGGGTTAAATATGTGATTCAAATAGGATAAAATTAAGTTCTCAGAATGACAAAGCCTTTCTGTTCATACCAGTGAGCATTTAAAGCTAGGTTTAGTGAGCATTCAGTTCTTAATTCCATACCTTAAAAATGTTTAATAATAGTCCAATGATTGATTTCTTTGGTGGACGACAGACTTTTCTTCCTTGTTCCTGGCAGCAAAGGTTTGGTATGCAGTCAATAAATGATCTGCAAGGTTTTGGAAATAAATCAAGTAGAAGAGGTGGAGGTGGTGTGCACTGGAAATATGACACCATACTTTTTAAACCTGTAACATTAAGCATTTTATGATATGCATATAAAATGTCCCATAATTGACTATTCTAAAAAATGATCACAATTTACACTCAAAATAAAAATGTATACTATCTCACTAGATTCTGTGACATGTAATTCTAACCAATTTAATAATCTGTTCCATTCACATGACATTCTCTGCCAGTTCTGCAAACTTTTCTTACTTTATCTACATTGTGTTAGAGTAAATATTAGCAGAATAGAAAAGGGTCAGAATAATAAATACATAAGATGTGTATTCCAATATTCCTTATTAATTCCAATAAGGTATATGTATATTAAACACTTATTATATACTTTACAGTATATTTTTATACTCATAGATTCCAATATATTGCTGGCTGTTTCTGTATTGGCTGGATTGTCTTGTAGCTCATGTTTTGCACACCTTGTGTTGAGCTCCTGCTCTTAACACTGCCACAAATATATTAGATATAGAGCTTGTGAAGTTAGCTTTTAATCTCTTTAATTTCTCACTGCTGCTAAGCGCCACTCTTGCAGCCAGTAGGTGCTGTTGAACACTTAGCTAGCAGAAGAGTTTCTCGATTACTCACAAGACTCGCAAGTCTTGTTAATAGCAAGATTGCTTTGTCTTGTGCAGAAACTCGCATAATCAGTTCTTTATTATTTCATCTGTTTAAATGATTTAAGATGTAAACAGCTTACCAGAATAAGGAGGATATTTACATAACCCACACTAGAGAAAGGGTTAAAAATGAAAGATGGTATCACAGAATATACCGATATATGTATGTGATCTCCACTTTTATTACAAATAAGGGTGTATATATTTTTACTCCTAAGACATTTATGTTGCAAGAAGTAATTCTATTTTCAGTTTTAATTTGAACATGTTTATACACCAACGTGAACTATAAGTATGTCATTAACGAGTAATATCGCTGATTCAAATCGTTGACTGCGATTGCATTTGGATATATGTAGTGAGTGTTAAACAAAGAGTCATCTTGTGTTAATACCAGGGCCTGAATTTGCAGTTTTAGCCTTTTACTATGTTCTATTAGCCTTTAAGGTTTTTAGACAACTTTCCTAGCTTTTTTTTTTTTTTTTTTTTTTTTACGGTTTTAAACAATTTTCCTACCTATTTAAGGAAGTTAATGACAAACATCTTTTATAACATAGATAAGAATATGAAAACTATTGTGTTTCATGGAAGCATGCTACTAATATGTACTGTAGTTTAAGGTAATTTATTACACAGTGTACTTGTGCTAGAACATTTTAACTAACACATTCAGCATGTATTTTTACTTTCTCTATACGCACTATGTACATAGTTTATAGAGAAGGTATTGCATTCCACCCAAAAATTTGATACTGAGATTTCACCAGAAATATATGTTTTAGGGTCCTCTTTATCTAAAAAAAGCATTTTTGGAAAAAAGGTCCGTGCGTCTGTGAACATGATAACTCAAAAACGCAAAGTCGGTAAAATACCAAACTTGATATTTAAGCTTGGTATCTTCCAGGGATGTGACACGAAGATTTGGAGAAAATCACCCCACCCCCAACCGCCCTTTACATGGAACTTATTTCGAACATTTTTATTTTCTCAAAAATGGCTCTAACGATTTTGATTAAAATTTTGTATATTAAATACATATACCTGACAAATAAAATGTATATCTTGTATTTTCTGGGAATAGCCTCTGAAGAGTACTTTATTCTGGATGAATTTTACAGAATTTTGAATAACTGCTTAACCGTAAGAGATGGACAAAAACTTACTGCACGAAAAATGTAGAGCACATTAAAACACACAATTTATGTTAAATACATTTTTTTCGTGGAGTTCATCATATTTGAATATTCATTTTTTTTTTGTTGGTTTCTGCTTTGAAAAACTTATACTTTTGTCATACAGGAATTTGTCAACTGCTGTCCATACAAACAAAGGAACTTCAGTGACATAGGAACCAGCTTTTCACGATCACTTTAACCTATGGTACTCCCTAATTTCACTTCTACTTACAAGGAAGCAAGTAATAAGACTATTTCTGCTAATTGTTTCTGATTAGCATGAAGTAAATAGAAGTATAAGATTTTTAAGAATAATTTGTTGCAGAGATGAGAAATTCATGTGAATACTACACATCAGATTTTTTAATATTTTGCTATAGGCAGAAGTTGATCTTTCAACATCGCAAGATAAAATAAAAATATTCTTTCCCTGGCTAACAAAAATAAAGAAAAAATTAAGTTTAGCAAGTTTTAAACCTTAATGTTCCATTTAGCTTTTTTTATGTTGAATAAGAATCATACATTAGCACCCAAATGGCTTGAAACATAAAAATACTTTGAAACTTTCTAAGGAAAAAAAAAATAGATTACAGCCTAAAAACCTGGGCCCTAGTTATTGCATAACCAGTATTTTATTATTATTATTTTTAGTATATATAAATGTTCTACTGGCAGTAATAAGCAACAATGCCTATCCAGTTCTTTTTGTGGATGACACAAGTATAATAATTAAAGAACAAAATGCCAATCAGCTCCCAGATTCATCTAATACAATCAGCAGACAAATAATTGGTTTGAAAGTAACAAAATTCACATAAACTTTGAAAAAGCCTGCATGAGTAGTGTGGTGGTAGCATGTCTGCCTCACATTCAAATGGTCATGAGTTCGAACCTTGTTTAGGGTGAGTTACCTGGATAAGGTTTTTTTGGGGGGGTTTCCCTTATCCTGAGAAGACGAATGTCAAGTAACTTTAAACTCCATGGACCCTGAGATGATTTGAGCATCATTTTACCAATTTCATTCACTGTCCGATATGACCAACCAGGTTACAGAATGTTAAACTACAAAAAAAAAAAAACCTAACTACATTAATTTTTGCTCAAAGCATAAAAACATTGTGCCCGCCTGGATAGCGTGGTGGTAGCATGTCTGCCTCACGTTCAAAAGGTCGTGAGTTTGAATCTCGCTTAGGGTGAGTTACCCGGGTAAGGTTTTTTTCGGGGTTTTCCCTTATCCTGAGAAGACGAATGTCGAGTAACTTTAAGCTCCATGGACCCCGAGATCATTTGAGCATCATATCATCAATTTCATTCATCGTCCAATATGACCAAACCAGGTTAAAGAAAACCATTGCAGACCTAAGGATAGAATATGAAAATAATCAGATTGCAGCAATCTGTAATACAAAGTTCCTAGGTCTTATGATCGATCCTAATATGAATTGGAAATACCTTATTGATTGTATCTTACCCAAACAGAGCTCTGCATGTTTTGCAATCCGATATTTTATTCAGCTAATAAATAAGAGCATACTAAAAACAGCTTATTATGCATATTTTCATTCATTGACGACCTATGGAATGTTTGAAATTTTACCATTAGCCTGTGAATATATTCTAGCCATATTGTCAATTGTAATAAATAAATTTGCAGTTATTCCAAAAAGAAGTTTACTACAAAGGAATAGTTTTGTTTATTCACTTACCTCTGCTATAAAAGAATTACAAATGAACAAAACCAAGTTTAGACCAGAATTAAAAAGACACCTATACAGAGCAGGATTTCATTCAATCAAAAAAATACTGGCAATTAACATTGTAAATATAATAAACATGAATATTCTAAGAATGCATGTGTACGAGTAGGTTTATGGAAACAGACATGTAATTGAAAATTATGCAAAACTGACACCTATGTAAAGTCATTGTCAGAGTTATTATTTGTAAATAAATGTATGAATAATTGTAATTCTTGACATGATCTACATCCTAGAGCTTGGGATAGGGTCTAATTTCATAATGGGATGTACAAATTGCAATGTTAAATATGGATCGTACGTCAACCTACTTCGACTGTAGTTACGAAAATACTCTAGTTGTCTCGCTTGTGAGCACTAGTTCTTGATACACAAGATTCTTATAGCCTCACTTGAGAAGTGGCGTGGCCTTACGGCTAATGAGCGAGAGTGGCCAGGTTTTGAGCACCTCTAATTAGGATACATCTGGAAGCGTTACATTAGCAGAAACCTTATTATTGTAGAAGGGAAATAAAGAAATACCTAAGCTAAAGCAATAATCAAGTCTTTTAAAAGCAGGCCGCCATGTGTAACCTTGGCCAGGAGTAAAACAAAAAAAGATGAAACAAGTGATGACTTCCCATTTGAGAAAAGTTTTAACTATTTTCAAATTGAATCCAATAACTAGGTATATCTCATTAGCTCTACAAAAACTGTATATGATAGACATTGTGTGTTTTAACAAAATCTACATTTTTGTGCAGTAAGTTTTTATTGTATGGTTTACTAGTTATGCAAAAGTCATCCAGAATGAATAGGTTTTCAGAGACTATTATCAAAAAACTTGAGATATGCATTTCATTTGTCATGAAAGCATTCTGACCATATGGTATGTTAATCAAAATCGACAGCCATTTTTGAAGAAAATATTCTCAAAAAATGTTCCAAGTAAAAGGCAGTTGAGAGTTCGATGAATTTTCTTTAAGATTTTGTTGCATTCTTGGAAGAAGCTGAACTTAAATACTAAGTTTAGTATTTAATGGACAGACACACATACCTTTTTCTAAAAATACTTTTTTTTTATGTATTCAGGGGGTCTCAAAACACATATTTTTGGTAAAATTTCGGTATAAAATTTTTGTGTGGAATACAATACCTTCTTTACCTACTATATACATTTTACATGTGTGGTCACGAAAATAAAAATGAGTTGTGCTTAGTAAATTTTAGTGTTGCAATTTGCACTTGTAAGTTTATTATCTGTAATTTTAAAATGTTACAAAATAGTTGTGGTTCCAATTATAACTTGTGGTTCCAATAGGCATACCTTAGTTATAATACAGCTCTGAAAACAATATACGAGGGTGTCCCCAGAAGTATCCATCCTGACGTATAGATAGCGGTTAACAGTGGTAAAAAGTACCAACCTTAGAAAGCTTAAGTTTGAAGTTTGGCGATTTTACATTGTTTAGCATTTGTTTGGTAGCCATTAGAGAATGCTCCTAGCAAATTTGTAAACATGGATAAAGCTGGTCATCGTTTGTGATACAATACTTTCATTTGAAAGGTCTTAGTCCAATTAATATTAAAGCTGAGCTAGATTGTACTTTGGGGTAGTCTGCTCCTTCGTTTACAACAGTGAAATATTGGGTGGCAGAGTTTAAGCGTGGCCATATGAGCTGCCAAGATGAACGTTGCAGTGGTCGACCAAATAAAGTTAGTCCAGAAAATGGTATTGAATGACCATCAACTGAAAGTGCACAAGCTAGCAGACACTGCAGGCATTTCAAAAAGTTTTGTACATCGCATACTGACTGAAAATTTGGATATGAGAAAGTTGTGTGCAAGGTGGGTGTCGCGTTTGTTCACAATAGAACAAAATCAGTGTCGTGAGGATGTTTCAGTCAAGTATTTGGCAATGTTTGGCTGCAATAAAGCTGAGTTTTTGCATTGATTCATAACAATGGATGAAACCTGGGTCCATCAATTCACAGCTGAGACAAAGGAACAATCAAAATAGTAGATTAGAAGGAGAATCCGCCCCAAAGAGGGCAAAGACAGTTCCATCTGTAGGCAAGGTCATGGTGTTGGTTTTCTGAGATGCATGTGGAATAATTTTCATTGTTACAGCATTTGAATTGAAATTGAGCAAAAACGGCCACATTTAACGATAAAGAAACTTTTGTTTCATTAAGACAATGCACCAGTTCAGACATCCATTATCACCATGGTCAAAATCATAAGTTAAAGTTTGAATTGCTTCCTCATGCACCCTATTCCCCAGATTTAGCCTCTCTGATTATTTTCTGTTTTCAAACTTGAAGAAACGGTTTAGTGGTAGAAGATTTGCCAACAATGAAGAGGTAGAGTGTACAGTTGATGGCTATTTTGCAGACCTCGATAGTTCTCACTATAAACAGGGTATCAAAGCTATTGAACATTGCTGAGAAAAATGTATTGAGCTGAAAGAGACTATGTAGAGAAATAAAGATGTTTTTCCCCAAAATTGCTGTGCTTTCTTTGTTAGGTCAGGTACTTCTAGAACAGCCCTCGTATAAGAGACAAAAGAAAAGATTAACAAAACACTGCTATATCAGAGGTATTTAAGGTCACCAAAAGCACTTTATTATACACTGGATGTGTGTGTGATTAAACATACACACAATAAGAAAAAACTTACCACTATAGCCTTTTGACTTCTTCGTATATGGTAGCGATGTCCTGCAATAGCTCTGAAGACCTTCAGGACAGCATATACGAGGCCAGCAGTCAGAATCTTTGGTACAGTTTTGAACTGGAAGTATCTCTGTCAGTGGAGGTGTTGGACATTCTCTTGGAATTCCAATAAAAGCTGCAACCACAACAAAATTCTTAATCTCTGTTAAGGCAAAACACTAAGGGTTTGAAAAATCTAAATTATAGTACCTGGCCAAGTTATTCGACAAAATTTTGAATTAAACATATGCTATTTCACGGTTCAGGACTGGCATAACAACAATGCTCATCTATCACTGTGAGCCTCACTGGACAATGTTAGGGGACTATTGTTGTCTACAATGAATGTGTGTTATGCTGTTTCTGTGTTGTTTCAATTGTTGCTTCACAAGCATTAGTTGCAGTAATACCAACAAAAGGAGAAGGCATATTATAAGCTTGTGCTATTAATACTTAAATTTGCCAGTTTATTTGTGGTTTAAAAGGTGAACTTTATGATTTAGTGTTTCCTATTCATAGCATAATGGGCCAATCATGTGATCTGACACCTCGAAAAGTTTCAGAAGCAAAAACTTGATTAAAACTGATTTGTTTTCAAATCAAGAGATTTCTCAAAGATTGGGGATGTCTGAATCATCTGTGAGGCTAATTAAAAAGAAAATTAAATTTGGTATTGACTTAGCCCCACAAAAGAAGAATAAATATGGGTGAAAACAGATTCTCACACCAAGAGGTGTGCATTGCTTGAAAAACATCTGTGAAGTATTCCTTGTTGTTGGTTTCAATTGTGAAGTATTCATGTTTTTCTCAGACAGGATGTCCATTTTTCTTTTGTTCTACTCTTGGCCAAATAAAGAAGTGATTTGCAATGACAATCGCAAGACAGCTTTTAAAACATTTGACTATAACTTAAGTATAGCACATTCCTTTAGTTTCCTACTTATTATAAGGAGCTAAATAATAAGAACATTCTGCTAATATTTATCTTGATTAGCATGGTGTAGAAAGAAGAATAATCTTTTTTTAAGAAGTTTGTTTGCAGAGGAGCTAGAGAAAGTCATATGAGTATAACACATCAGATTTTTTTGTGGAGTTAACCATTTCCAATACGTTTCTGGTTATTGGTTTCAATTTTAAAGCACATACTTTTCTCAAAAAGGAAGCAGGTATTCATTTCATATCTTTTGGTTTAATCCTGGCCATGCAAAGAGAACCAAATTTCAATATCATGGCAACAGCTTTGAAAAACATGTGACTATCGCTTTAGTCTAACGTATTCCCTTATTTTCCACCTGCCTACAAAGAAATGAGTATAAAACCATTTCTGCTAATGTTTATTTCTATTAGCATGAAGCAGATAAAAGAATAATTTGTTGGCCAGCCTGGGTAATGTGGTGGTAGCGTCTCTGCCTGTGAGTTACCCAGATAAAGTTTTTTTCAGGGTTTTCCCTTATCCTCAGAAGACAAATGTTGAGTAACTTTAAGCTCCATGGACCCCGAGATCATTTGAGCATCGTTTCACCAAATTCATTCATCGTCCGATATGATCAACGCGGTTAAAGGACATTAAACTACCAAAGAAAAAAATAATAATATTTTGTTGCTAAGAAGTTGTAAGAATAATTTGTTTTACATGAATGGAATACAAGATATTTTTAATGTAAGTAAAAATACAAGACATTTTTACTTGCATATACATCTTTTTATTAGGTACCTATAATTTTACTTTCTTTACTTAATGCACTTAATTAGGTAGAGAAGGTAATGCATTCTACCCAAAAATGCAATACCGAGAAAGTACCAGAAATACATGTTTTAGAGTCCCAAAGTATCCAAAAAAGGCATATATTAGAAAAAGATCTATTGTGTTTGTAAACACAATAAATCAAAAATGTAGTTGCTTAATCTTAATATTTGAGTTCAACATCTTCCAAGGATGTCATATGAAGATTTTCAAAAGAGTCCCCCCCCTCTCCAAATTACCATTTACATGGAAAAAATTTCAACAAATTGATTTTTTTAAAAATGGCTGTAACGATTTTGATTAAAATATTGCATATAAAAGATACTTATATGCCAAATAAAGTACATATATTCAGTTTTCTGGAAATAGCCAGTCTTCTTCGTTCTGAGTGGCTTTTGCATAACTAGTAAACTGTAAGAGATAAACAAAAAGTTAGTACACAAAAAATGTAGATCTTGTTAAAATATCAATTATGTCATACACAGTCTTTTGTGGAGCTAAGCATTTTTGATATATTCCTTGTTATTGGTTTCAATTTTAGCATACTTAAACTTTTCTGATATAAGAATTTGTCCACTGCTGGCATGCAAGTAGAGCAGAATTTTAATCACATAGCGACCAGCTTTTAAAAGATCTGACTGAGACTTTAGTCTAGTGTGTTCTCTTATTTCCCTTCCACCTACAGGAAAAGCAAGCAATAAGAGCATTTCTGCTAATGTTTATCTGATTACTTGGAAGAATAAGGTTTTTAAGAATAATTTCTTACAGAGAGGTAGAGAAAGTCATGTAAATGGAACATGTAAGATTTTTCCTATTGTAATACTTTTATTTAGGGTTCAAAAAGTAGTGCATTTCATTAGTAGAAAGTATAGTATTAATACAAAAGCCATCCAGGTGGTTCCAAATGATTTGACTATCTAAATAATAAAGAAAGATATGAGCTCAAAACCTTATTTACAAAGTTACAGCACCTTACTCTATATCTCAATATAATATCCATTCTGTCAAGACATTTTCATGGTTTATTTTCACAGGTACCAGTTTTCAATGTCAATGTTATACTTTTCTCCTGCCAAAGACCATATTCCTTTTTATTTTGAACACACAAAGCATTTGGCCAATCCATTGTTATAGGCAAATAGCGCAAGGGTATAATGCAATCAATTCTTCTGTGAGGAAATGGCACATAATTTATGAATAGTCAAGGAAGAAACAGTGTACACGACAAAGACTGGAGTGGAAGTTCATCAATCGTTAAGGAGGAGTTGAAAGCAAATGTTGATAAAAGAATTCAGAAAAACCGGTGTTTCACTTTGGGCACTGTATATGGCACATTGGGTGGAAAAAGTTTCTCAGTCAATGAAGACCTCAAAGTGACAGTGACATCTTGGCTCAGATCTTTAGCATCTGTATTAAAAAACCGGTACCACCTGACAATAAATACCCTGATAGCAATGGCGATAACTCTCAGAATTAGAGTAAAGCATTGTAACTTTTTAAATAGATTTTTGTGTTGCTATCTTTCGTTATTATTTAGTTACACCAAATCATCTGTTACTTTCTGGGGATTACCACCAGGCCACTTTGTGGCCCCCGTTACAGAAATCCTGGATCTGTCCTTGCATACTATTGAAGTAGGAATTAATGATTTAGTTACACAAGGTCGAGCCCACACTCATCTTGTTTACATCTATCACAATAACATTTCCAGATATATGTAATTACTTACGTTTGTGTGTTGGTCTTGGGACGCCCTTTCGACAGCGCTTCTTCCCATCTACATCGCAACACAGTTGTGAGAGGGACTCACAATGCCTGTCTGTCTTGCAGTGGCGTGACAGGCGGGGTAACATAACAGATGCAGGAGGGCATATTAGATCTTCAATCAGCGTCTCTACAACTCCAGACAAAACTGCATACACATCATAATTAGGACAATTGTATAAAATTCTTCTAGTTTGAAACAATAAAACTGTTACAAGTAATGAGTTGAACTTGGTAACACTTAGCGGTATTTCTTACTTGAATGTGTTTTGGAAACAATTTGTTTCCATCTTCAGCATTTATCCAACTGGTTTGATGTATGGTTTGTTGAGGTAGGTAGACTGTCTATGGTGACAACTTGTGGTTGTGAGATGAACTTCCACTGTGACTTTCGTGGCGGTAAACATATGTAATTTGTTTTTTGTGATGAGTATCTTTTCCCATGTGTCAAGTTTGGCTGCATATCTGGCTAGTTTTATATTTGGGGGGATTTCATGATTGGTAGACCAGAAATGATGGACTATTGCATATTTTTCTGTTTGTTTTCGTATGTGCGTTTCATTTTTCTGATGTAAAACGTATTGCAATCTGAACAATCAATGCTTATATACCTGATTTTGTAAGTATCAAGCCAATTGGATAGGTGCTGAAGATGGAAACAAACTTTTCTGAAATATGTTCAAGTAAGAAATACAGTTAAGCGATGTAGTGTTAACAAATCCAACTCATTACTTCTAATGATAAACACATCTCTGTTATTAACCTTCTACTTAATAATATCAATAAAACTGTGTTTAAGATGGTAAAAAACAATTTTTGTACTACAAGGAACTTGACAAAGTTGTAGTAGTGTGTCCATAAATATATATCATACTCCAAGCTGGCACCAGTCACTTTAGATTGTCATATTTAAATGAAATTAGTGACATTCAAAAGAAAAATTTAAATATTTTTTGTACAATGGACAGCAATTTCCTGCAAAATTTAGAAACTAAATTCAGTCATGTTCATAATTAGTTGGTGTGGGTTCATTGTTGGATACTTAGCAGGCAGGTTACATGTGAATATTGCTTTTAAAATTGTGTTGTTATTAAAGAAGTTTTGAGGAGTAATGGCGAATCCACAAGAAATAATTGATGTGTTTTGTAATATCAAATCACGCAGAGTCTGGTGCAGGTTTAGTGTGCTTTTAGGCAAAGGTTTCAACATCAAGCTCTTACACACATGTTAATTTTGAAGTGGTATTGTGATTTTGTGGGTCGTGCTGAATATATCATTAAAGGAAAGGCCATTCAGGAAGACCATTTGTCAATAAAGGAATTGTGAAACAAGTTTTGATGAGTACTTGTGTTGCTTCTCTGTACATGAATATCCATTCTCTGTCTAGTATTATGGTTACGAATCGTTTCATTGAAGGTATAATGGCCATTTCTGTTCATTAAATTTAATTTTGTACATTTTAAAATTTCAAAAATAAAAATACAAGGGAGAGGTAAGACTTTTAAATTCTTTAAACAATGGTCTGCATGGTCTTGGTTTAGCTCCTCTCATTAGTCTTAGAATTCATTTTTACTTTCTCCATAGGAACTATGTACATAGTGTATAGAGAAGGTATTGTATTGCACCCAAAAATTTGATACTGAGATTTCACCAGAAATATATGTTTTGAGACCTTCTAAATCCAAAAAAAAAGCATTTTTAGAAAAATGTCCATGTCTGTCTGTCTGTGGGCAGCATAGCTCAAAAATGAAAATACAGTTGAATACCAAACTTGATATTTAAGTAAGCAAGTAATAAGACTATTTCTGCTAATTTTTCTCGATTAGCATGAAGTAAATAGAAGCATAAGCTTTTTAATAATATTTTTTTGCAGAGAGGTAGAGAAAGTCATATGAATGGAACACATCAGATTTTTGTATCATGAATAGCAAGTTGCAATGTGGTGAATTGTCCCACAATGTTATACCATATTTTAAAATGGAGTGAGCGTATGTAAAATACATGCTTCTGAATATTTCTACATTGACAATGTTTACCAATGTCTGAAATTGAACTCATTTTTTATTCAGTTGATTGGTATGTGTGTCCCACTTTAGTTTACTTTGTATCCAAAGACCAAGAAATGTAATAATGTCTGCATATTTTATTACTTTGGTGACACACATTAATTGTTTGAATGTCTGCAGCATACTCGAGGGGGCCACATTCAATGTCTATGAGGTATAGTAAGAAATATTTGAATTTTTTTCTTTTAATGTCCATCAGGTACAATACAAAAAAAAAGAAAGAGCGTTTTTTCAAATATCCAGCTTCACCCAAATACAACACTCCAAAGTGACAAAGTATGAGAGTGCTTTTTGGACACACTGTATATTGGTAATCTAAGGATAAAATGAAGATAACTAGTGAAAACAGATTTTAACATATCAGGCGATAAAACTCTAATATATGCTTTTATTTGCTGATGGTTTGATTGTTATCCTAAAAGATCTGTAAATAATAAAATAAGAAAATATCCCAAGGAAAATAAAAGTAATGGCATTTTGAGGCACAGAATTTGTAAATTTACACCCACCTCTGTATTGTGGGGGTAGTATGTCTGCCTCGCATTTAAGAGGTCAGGAGTTCGAATGTGATTAAGATGAGTTAACCAGGTAAGGTTTTTACTGTGGCTTTCTCTTATCTGTAAATAAGAAATTTGACAGGCCCAGGGGTAGGTAGATAAAAACGCAGTCTGATGAGCAACGTCTGTGAACACCAACGCACTTTGCGAGGGATAAGATGGTTAGTTACCTGCGACGTCTCTGTCTTAAAACCAGTAACATACAACTTGTTTTCCTTTCGTCTTTATCTTTAATGCTTAGAAACTAATATGCTTGCGTGCGTGCGAGATCTGGTAGGCTCGTGGTGAGCCTAGGTGTTGTTGTTGTTGTTTATCTACCCTAGTTAGGGTTTAACCACAGGGATGAAGTGAGGGTTAAAGTTTTGTATTTTTTTAGATTTCGGTTGATTATGTTAAGGAGGTCGCTCATCGAACGGTTGCATTTTCAGGAGCAGCATCTTTTTCCTCTGCTCCGCTGGTGTTTAATTTGTGAAAAATTGTTTTGTTGGATAATTTTGATTGACACCACTCCCAATGATGGGTGGGGGGAGTAGTTTATTTTGCTGTTGGCTGATTATAATAACATGCCTAGTTAAAAGACTGCAATTTAATGTGAAAAGCGATGGCATGCGGCAGTAACACATTCTTATTGGTCTGACGTCACCATATATATTGGCGCTGCTGAAAGAAATAAACGCGTGTTATGTGAGATGAAGATGCACCGTGCTTCTTTCCTTTTATTTTAGAAATGTATCTAAACTGAAGTGCAGTTTTTATGCAGTAAATTTGTTAAGAACCCAGTTTGAACTCTGAAGAGATCCTGAACGAGAAAGTAAAAATTGTGCAAAGTTCCTCTGTGTACCAATACATCACATACTTCCTGCAAACTCTATTCATATACCAAAAACGCCTGAAATTAGGAAGAAAAAGATTGTATATGAAAACAATTTCCACGATATACCGGGGGAATCCACGACGTGTTGTTGGGAGAATCATTTTTACGTAGGTAAGTTAAACATATTGTAATATTTTTCTAAGCTTTCATACTTAATTTTTTTCTAATTTCAAGTCGAATTCACAAATTTGCCACTTTTAACCCCTTTAAAATGAAATTTAACATAGCAGATACTTTTTATATCCACGTATTTAATCAAATATGTCGTAATGAATGTAATATTAGCCAAACATAACCTACATTTTATCGCGTCCAACTAAGAAACAAGAGAGTAAAACCTATTTGATTATTGTATTCAATTAACACTCTCTTGTTGACATCATCACCGTCTTCATTTGACAAAAGAAAACCTTTCCTACTGATTTACCTATTTTACTATTTACCTATGTATCTATTTATACCTTGGAGCTTTTTAAGCGATATATTTGTGCTTCATACTGTTAACAAGTTGCATCTATTTCATCCTCCTAGTATTTCTGTAACGTGCTATGGTTATATAATACAAATTAATAAGCCAGAAAGCCACTATCTGATGTAAACCAATTTTAAGTCATATGTTTGACCTAATACTTCGTTGTGAATGAGACTATTACCATAATTCATAATTAGCTTCTGAAAGCAATCATTAACACATCTTATGTTTCAACATAGCAATTATATTTGTTAGATCACAGCAAACGCAGAAAATTAGACTGCAATATGTGGACGGCTATGAAACCGCATCATTTTGATCTGCGAATTTCGGCAGCCGCAAAATCTGTTAAGTGCCAAACTTGGTATTTAAGTTCTTCCAAGGATGCGGCACGAAGAGCTTCAAGAAAATCCCCCCACCCCAAACTAACCTTTATATTTTTTTAAATGTTCCATTTTCTCCAAAATGGCTCCTTCACTATGATTACCAATATATATGTAAATAAAAATATACACCCTTGGACACAAAAGTCAAAGCCAACGGCACGCAACCAAGAATGCAGAACCTGAAACGAGTGGTCGGCCCATAGCCAGGCATGAACGTGAAGAAATGGATGACACGAAAGGTGATGTTGGAGCAATTGTTGGGATGAGTGGCGGGAGAAACCGGAGAACCAGGAGAAAACCTGCCCAGATGCAGCTTCGTCCACCACAAGTTCCACGTGCGGGCGCTTGGGATCAAACCCGGTCCGCTTAGGTGGGAGGCGAGCGATCTAACCTCTCGGCCACAGCGCCGCTTTAGAAATGTACATGACAAAATGCATATAGTGAATTTTCTGGCAATAACCTCTGAAGACATTCAGAAGGGAAGTAAAGCCGTTGGTCCCGTATCGTAGATTTACGGCACCTAAAATAATTTCAAACCTAATAAAGAGACCTCTGAGTGGCCTTTCACGCCCAGTATAGAATGACACTTTGAGAATCATTAATAAATAATAATAATAATAATAATAATAATAATAAAACCATTTCTGAACGTTTTAGGAAGAAGTATACATAGCAGAGAAAAAACCGTCGCATACGCTGCATGCCGCTCTCCTCTGCACCTTGCCCTATTATGCAAGGTAAAAGGAAGGAAATGGACAGGAAATTTCGTGGTAATAAACCCAAAGTCAGGGTTGTCTGTTCAGCCGAACCCAGGACTTCCCTAGTGCGAGCCAGTGCTCGGTTGTTTCGAGTAGTTACATCATGATTATCGCAATATTTAGCATCCCTAACCGCACTCTAGGGTCAAAGATTTCGCTTACGTAATGTGGTCAGGAAAAGGTTCCTTGTCGCTAAACAGAAACCTTAACTGCTTGACCCTGTCATCACATTTTGCGCAAGTTTCGTAAACAGAAGCTATATCTTGTCTGGTAGTGAAAGTAGCGGGAGGATGATTTATGAACGAGTATAAAAAGATGTGCCGTTAACGTTACGCAACAATGGATATCCCAGTTTGAGCGTGTATGGTAATCAAGTAGATTTACTTGTCTGACATGTTTCTGCTACTAATTTGGTTGTGCTTTCAGTCTATCAGAGAAATGTGTAAACAGTCGACATTGAGCCTTCATTAAGCTGCACAGAAATGTCAGCCTTCAATTTCTTCAAGCAAAGAACCGAGTCAGGTAGTTCAGGCGTTTCGTCTGGAACTGTCTTTCGGGAGGTGTGGGTTCGCTCCCCGTTACCATGCACTTTTTTCCGTGGTTTTCCTGGGGCCGCTTAGACGAATGCTGGGATGCTGTATATTTACCACGTTCCTTTCCTTCATTTCCTTTCTTCATCTCTTTCCCCTGGTTGTGCTGTTTCATGCTAGGTGCCGTTCTAGAGACCTCTTTCGGCCTCCCGGCGCTTACATACATAGCCTCCACGGCGCGACAGTGCAGATTCTAGTTCAGTTTTAGATTTGAACTCTGCCATTGGTCGATTGTCCAACATGGCTGCGCAAGCAGACAGACGAGCAGAAGACTGCATTTCGTATTAGAAAGAAAAGCCGATTTTCAGAAAATCCATTTTTATCCCTTATTTCAAACCAGTTCATTTACACACACCTAACCTAACCTTACGTAACCTAACCTCGACGAAATCTCGAAACCTGTCGTTCACCTGTCCGTAGCCATATTGTCTCCGTAACCAATAGGAAAGGCTCACGGAAGAACCTTAGTATAAAACAGAACTATAATCTGCAATCTCGCCGCCAAGGTTGCCGTGTAATAAGCTGTTAGGGACTTCCGTGCGTCACCGCGCTTAGCTCCGTCGTTTCCTTTCCTATCATTCCTTCCCCCAGGGGTTGGTAGGCCGCAATAAACAGTTCCTGGTCGCAGTTGCCAAGGTGTGAAATGCTCTTCGCCTACAATCGCTCCTTCCTTCCTGCTGGTAGAGAAGCGGAGAGGTTACGTGTGTAACAGTGGCGGTTGTTCTTGAGGAACAACAAAATACTTGTTCTCCCAGTCCCGTTTAAAGATTCGCTGTTCACTCATGTTGCACTTGTAAGCCACCATTGCACTGAATGAACCGGTTTCTTTAGCTCTACGTGGCTGTTGAAAGAGTGTAGTGGTATTTAAGTTTGGTATCTTCCAAGGATGCGACACGAAATTTTCAAGAAAATCCCCCACCTCCAACTAGCCTTTACATTGAACTTTTTTCTAAAACTTTAATTTTCTTAAAAATGACTCCAAGATTTTGATTAAAATAACGTATATTAAAGATATTTACCTGACAAATAAAATGTATATCTTGAATTTTCTGGGAATAGCCTTTGAAGACTACTTCATTCTGGATGAATTTTACGGATTTTTGCAAAACTGCTAAACCGTAAGAGATGGACAAAAACTTAACACAAAAAATGTAGAGCACATTAAAACACGCGATTTATGTTATATACATTTTTTTCGTGGAGTTGATCGTTTTTAAGATATTCCTTGATTTTAGTTTTAGCTGTGAAAAACATACTTTTCTCATACAGGAATTTTTCAACTCCTGTCCATGCAAGCAAAGGAACTTCAGTCACATGGCAACCAGCTTTTGACTATCACTTTAACCTATGGTACTCCCTTATTTCACTTCTACTTACAAGGAAACAAGTAATAAGAGTATTTCTGCTAATTTTATCTCAATTAGCACGGAGTAAATAGAAGCCTAAGCTTTTTAACAATAATTTGTTGCAGAGATGTTGAGAAAGTCATTAGAATGGAACACATCAGATTTGTTTGTTCCTATATGCCCAGAATGACTGAACGACTCTCTCTAACATCACTTTCAATCAAAGTTTTCGTAACATGTTCTTTTATACTGTGTTCTGAAGCAGGAATAAAGAATCCACATATAGGACTCTACCATACGTGTCGCATAAAAAAAGTATTAAGAGAAACATAATCCTGGTCACTTCTTTCTCAAAAATCTAATCTAGATCTGTTCTGCAAACTATTTTCACAAAAGCTTATTCTTTTATTTACAACCCTCTAATCAATAGCAAAAATGGTATCATTACTTGCCTCCTTGTAAGAAGAAGGCAAACAAGGGAATACATTAGGCTAAAGCGATAGTCAAATGGTCGCTATGTGGGTGAAATCCTTTCCTTTGTATTGCCAGGAGTTGTAAAATTCCTGTGTGGGAAAAGTTTAAGTACTTTAAAATTAACCAATAACAAGAAATGGCTCCAAAATAGACAACCCCAGGAAAACAAATTTATATGACATAAATTGTCTTTTAACGAGATCTACATTTTTTGTGTTGTAAGGTTTTTTTCTATCTCTTACGGTTTACTAGCTATGCAAAATCCAGCATAATTCATCCACACTGAGGAGCATTTCAGGAGCTATTCAAGAAAGAGAAAACTCGAGATATACATTTTGTTTGCCACGTAAATATCTTTAATATGCGGTATTTTAATCTAAATCGTTACAGCCATTTTTGACAAAATCAAATTTTCCATGTACAGAGTAGTTTGGGGTGGAGGGATATTCCTCAAAATCTTCGAGTCGCATCCTTGGAAGATACTAAACTCGAATACCAGCTTTGGTATTTTACTGAGTTTTCATGTTTGAGTTATCGTGTTCACAGACGATTTTTCTAAAAATGAATTTTACGTAATTTTGTATAACTGCTAAACCGTAAGAGATGGACAAAAGCTTATCACACCAAAAATGTGGAGCACTTTTAAACACACAACTTATGTGAAATGCAATTTATTCGTGGAGTTAATCGTTTTTTGAGATATTCTTTGTTTTTGGTTTCAGCTTTAAAAAACTTATACTGTTCTCATACAAGAATTTGTCAACTTGTGTCCATACAAAGGAACTTCAGTCACAAAGCAACCAGCTTTTGACTATCACTTTAACCTACGGAACTCCCTTATTTCCCTTCTACTTACAAAGAAGCAATAATAAGACTATTTCTGCTAATTTTTTCTCATGCAGTAAATATAAGCATAAGATTTTTAACAATAATTTATTGTGGAGATGTGGAGAAAGTCATGTGAATGGAACACATAAGATTTCTTTAATACAGGGGACCGTAGAACGTGTATTTCCTGTGAAATCTCGGTATCGAATTTTTGGGTGGAATGTAATATCTTCTCGTACTCTATGTACATTGTGTGTACGTGCTAGAGAAAGTAAAATTGACTTGGTGTCTCTCTTTATACCCAGAAGCAAACTCTTGGATACGATATCGCCTAGACTTAATTTCCAGTGATTGTGGAGCTGTTAAAATGATGACTAATATCTGTTCTGTCTCTTCTGCTCCTGGCAGAACTCAATGCCGCAGAGACGGAAACAATTGCCCACGTTTTGATTGCTTGTCCTAAAGGAACGGATGTACTGTAAAACTTGCCTCAGCATCGCCAGATGCGAGATTGCTGATTGTAGTTCAGTTTTAGACTAACGCTCTTTCCTGGGACTTTCCTATTGGTTACGGAGATAATATGGCTGTGTGGCAGGTGAACGACAGGTTTCGAAATTTTGTCGATGAAGGTTACGTTAGGTTAGGTTAGGTGTATGTAAATGACCTGGATCGAAATAACGGGTAAAAATGTCGGTTCAGCTTTCCAATGCAAAATACACAATCTTCCGTTCCTTCTGTCTGCTTGAGCATTGGCAGCCATGTTGGTCAATCGACCAATGGCAGAGTCAAATCTGAAACTGAACTAGAATCTGCAATGTCACCAGCCAGTCCCCATAGCCGCGCTCGTTTGGTGCTTCGTGGGCCACGGGATTGTGGGTTCGAGTCCCGCCTGGGCATTGGTGTTTGTATCTTTGTTAATGTGTGTATGTATGTGCATTTGGAATCAAAAAGCAAAAACAGTAAATCACATAGATCAACAAAGTAAATGTAGGGAAACTGGATAAAAAAAAAATCTGATGTGTTCCATTTACATAACTTTCTCCATATCTGTAACAAATTATTGTTAAAAAGCCTATTCTTCCATTTCTTTCATGCTAATCGAGAATAAATTAGCAAAAATTGTATTTTTACTTACTTCCTAGTAATTAGAAGGGAAATAAGGGAATGCACTAGGCTAAAGTGATAGTCAAATCTTTTAAAAGTAGTTGCCATGTGATTATGTCCAGGAATTGACAAAATCCCGTATGAGAAAAGTGTATGTAATTTAAAACTGAAACCATTAACAAGAAATATTTTAAAAACGGTCAACTCCAAGAAAGAAATGTTTATAACATATTTTGTTTGTTTTAACGAGATTTGCAAGTTTTGTATAATACGTTTTTGTGTATCTCTTACGGTTTGCCAGCTATGAACATTCCGCAAAATTCATCTAGAATACAGAGTTCTTCAGAAGTTTTTCCCAGAAAACTCAAAATGTACATTTTGTTTGTCTTGTAAATGTCTGTAATATACGATATTTTAATCAAAATCATTAGATCCATTTTTGAGAAAGCCAAAGTTTTCAATAATTTTTTCGTGTAAATGGTGGTTGGAGGGGGATTTTCTTGGAAATCTTCGTGTCGCATCCTTGGAAAAGAGACCAAACTTAAATACCAAATTTGGTATTTAACGGCCTTTTCGTTTTGAGCTATGCTGTTACACACACACACACACACACACACACACACACACACGCATTCACTCTTACATACTTCCAGACTTATGTGTGTGTGTGTGTGTGTGAGTGCGTGTTTGTTTGTTTAAAGAAAAGAGACATTAAAAATCCAACGTTAAATAGCCTACAGAAAACGAGTTGTTTTTATGAAGAAAAACACACACACACACACACACACACACACACACACACACACACAATTCTTAAGTCGTGCTCAAAATAATGCTTATCATAAGGAATATAGCGAGAGCTCCAACTTTTATAGATATTGAGCGCAACTTGTAGCTCGAGTTGTATTTAAAAAGACTATTTCATGAATAAAATAACAATGATTAGCCGATATGGACACGAAGAATAATATTCCTAAAATCCCATTTGTTTTGACGTATATTTGCACCGAAATCACTGCAACTTGATGTCCATATCATAAATCATGGTCTCGTTGCTTACAGAATTCGTTGTTTAACTGGTTCCACACACTCTCTGTTGTTTTTAATATTCTGCGGCTTTGAGTTTTCAATTAATAAGTCTATTTCAGCGGTAGACTTTTCCCCAAAACGTTTTAGAACTACCGCCATTATGTACGGGAATATCACTGCACACTGATACTATTATTATGAGAGGAACAGAGACGTTCAGAAAGAAAACAAATGCATGTGGGCGCGATACATTTAGAAAAACAATTGTACGTGGGTGTGATAAAAACCGATTAAAATGCAGAGATAATGAGTTCTGATTGATTGGAATTTTACGTGGCAATGTACTGGATTGGCCACTTCCTACGATCACGTGTCATGAATGAAGTAGTCGCTTTAAATATTTATTTATCACATCTATGTATATAAATATATATAATTATCCGTCATATTATATATATATATATATATATATATATATATATACTTATACACTTATCGGTCTTAGGTCATTACGCAAAGGCTCCTGAAAACTATCGCATTCCGTTTCCGCGGAAGACAGTTTCCGTTTTAGAGCATTCTTTAACATAGAAAACACCTCCATTCTGAGATTTATTTTCCGTTTCTCCAGGTTTGCAGTATATAGGGGGCCCGGGTTAGGGATGTTTTTACTGAATAATCGATCCAACTGTCAGATTCGAGAAGCATAAAGACCAACCTGAAGAAGTAAACACAGACGAAAATATTTACGACCCCTCAATACCATTTTTCTTGAATAAATACGAACTCCAAGAAATAGAGGCTTGATGGCGGGTGCTTGTGGGACGATTGCCAAGTTCTTTCTTGTCTCTTGGAATATGTTCTGCCAGAAGAGGAATAAAATAAGATATTGTTGTCATCGCCCTTAGAGGATCAATAACTTTACTGCGCAACCATTAGAGCACCAATTAATTTAGAACATATTATTCATAATATAAACTATATCTATTTTTACTTTCTCTACACGTACTATGTACATGTGTATAGAGAAGATATTGCATTCAACCCAAAAATTCTGTAGCGAGACTTCACCGAAAATACACGATTTGGGGTCCCTATATAAAAATAGAAAAAGGTCCGTGTGTCTGTAACCCGATTACTCAAAAACGAAAAGTTGGTAAAATACCAAAAATGATTTGAGTTAAGAACCTTCCAAGGTTGCGACACGAAGATTTTGAAGAAAATTCTCCCACCCCAAACTACCCTTTACTAGAAATATATTCGAAAAACCGTAAGAGATAGACAACAACTTACTGCACAAAAACTAGATTTCATTAAAACACACAATTTATATATATTTTGTGGAGTACACGATTTCCGAGATATTCCTTATTATTGGTTTCAGTTTTAAAATATTTAAAACATTTCTCATGCGGGAATTTATCAACTCCTGGCCATGCAAAGAAACTAATTTAAATTATATGGCAACAACTTTTAAAAGATTTGGCAATCACTTTAGCCTTACGTATTGTTTTATTTCCCTTCTGCTTACAAGGAAGCAATTAGTGCTAATGTTTATCTCGATTAACATAAAGAGTGTATTTGGTATAGGGTCGTTAAATTATAAGGTAACCTCTGTCGCGGCCTCTCTCCAATGCGCGAGAGATCCGAGAGTCGCCGGGAAAGTGGTGCCGGCAACAGCGCACTAAAATATGTATCTTAAGATAAATTACGGAAATGTAGATCTTCTGCTCGCATACGGGCAACATAATTTGTGAAAATATTCTCACTCACTCGTCTAAGCTTAGTAGCAGGAATCTTTGTGATTTCTCGCATGATGTTATCACTAAGTTTCTGTAGATTACACAGAGACTTCTGCTGCTGAGTGAGAACATATTTAACTTGTTATACTGCATGTTTGGGAGCAGATGCCCAATATTTTCAGCATTTATTTAAGTTAAGGACTCCAGTGTACATTTGCTGGTGACTCTTGAATCTCTCGCGCATCGAAGAGAGGCCGCGAGAGGGGTTACCTTATAATTTAATAACCCTATAGATAGAAGAATAAGCTTTTCAACAGTAATATGTTATAGAGATGAAGTTAAAGTCATGTGAACAGAACACATCAGATTTTTCCCATAGAGTTTGCCACAGAACATATTCTCACGGTTATGCCTCACACATGCTTCTGTATTTTTTGTTCCGTGTTCACGTGTTAATGACATATTATGCAACATTTGGTGTTTCTTCAGAAAAATGAGAAAAGCCACTTTTAGATATGAGTAGCAATAAAAGCTTCAACTAAAAGCATAACGCCCAGTGGGAAACGCTCTAAATTGCAGAACACTGTCGAAATGTCAGTGGGTGGAAATTGCAGGCCTTGTAACGTGTTGTAACACTTTACGGAACCCAGTTCTATTACCATTTAGAGCTTTCTTTATACGCACGTAAACTCTTGGTCAGATTACGTTTCTACATGCATTATATTGTTTTTTTTTATTTATGTCCACGTCTGCTTTCAAAACCCTTGTGTAGTTTTACGTTATTAAAAAAAAATCACATGTTACACAGGCTTTATCTAACTTTTCTACAATCTAAAAAATATTCTTCTTCTTTCTAAACCATGCTAATCGAGCTGCGGTAGCAGGATATTCTTATTACTAACTTCCTTTCAAGAAGAAGGGAACTAAAGTAATGCAATAGGCTACAGCGATAGGCAAATGTTTTAACAGCTGTCGTTATGCGATTGTCATAGTCGCTCCGGTCGTGAATTATCGACAAGATGAAGACACCAGTTGTATTTGATAAGACGATTCAGCGAAATAGACTATTAATAATATACGATATATAGGAAGGGAGATTTTGTCAGGTTATGATTGTAATACATTGGTTCTCAAGTGGTAGATGACGCAATCGACCATGTTTATTTACCGAATGTTTTTTTTTTTTTTCTTTCTTCACTGCCTCTTGAATTATGATATGGCCGACCTTACCTACACCCAGTGTACGAATATCGATAGTAACAATAGAAAAAGTGAAAATTATTTTATTTTAGCTTTTAATAACTAATATATGACATTATTTTGTTTGAGGTTATTGCACTATCTCATACATATGAAATATATATAATAGTTATTTTCACTCCTTTTTTTGAAAATAAATACATTATGAACCGGATAAAGCTATAAATCGAAATTGTAACTGAATTAATTGAAAGTACAATTGTGGAACTGACAGTTATTAGAAGTGAAGGTTGTTTGTTACTTTGTTACCAATAACCAAGACTGGAGATTAAATAAACGAAAGTCAGATGCGAAAGATTTCAAAGAAATGAACATCAACTGCGATAAGATGTTTTGACAATATCGCATTAGTCAAATGACCATGAGGGGTTAAAACTGCCTAATCTCGGCCATTCCATTGGCGCTTTAATAGTTGAGCTAAATTGTTATTGACTTATGTTATTCTTTTGCTTAGGCAAGAGTAGAACAAAAGAAAAATTGACACTTCCTGTCTGAGATAAGTATTTTAAAATTGAAACCAATAACAAGGAATATCTAGGAAACGTTCAACTCTAACGCAAAAAGGCATATGATATAAATTTTGTTTTAACGAGATCTACATTTTTGTGTAGTAAGTTTTGTGTACCTATCTCCTACGCTGCACCAGTTATGCAAAATTCAATTAAAATCATCCAGAATAAAGAGGTCTTTTGAGGTTATTCCCAGAAAATTCAGGATATACATTTTATTTGGCATGTAAATATCTTAAATATAAGATATTTTAATCAAAATCATTAGAGCCATTTTTGAGAAAACTAACATTTTCGAAAAAAATTCCATGTAAAGGGTAGTTTGGAGTGGGGAGATTTTTCTCAAAATCTTCATGTCGCATCCCTGGAGAATACTGAACTTAAATACCAAGTTTGTTATTTTATCGACTTTTCGTTTTTGAGTTATCGTGTTCACAGATACACGGACTCCACATAGGACCTTTTTCTAAAAACGCTTTTTTTTATACAGGGGACCCTAAAGCACATATTTCAGGTGAAATCTGGGTATCGAGTTTTTGGGTGGTATGCAATACCTTCTCTATACACTATGTACTGTTAAGAGAAAGTAAAAATGTTGGTTCCCATTTGAAAAACGTACTTTGACTCTCAAATAACAATCCAAACATTCTCCAATTAAAACACAACAAATGACATCTACTTTCTCTCATTAAATGAAGCAACTTTTATTCAAGATGTTTCTTTCTACAACGCTTAGTTTTGAAGATATTCTACAATTTAAATTTAAATGGATCAGTCTGTATAGGTATACACACAGAGAAAGTCATGTGAATGGAGCACATCAGGTTTTTTTCTCATTTTGTGTCCTTATTCCTCATCAAAAATAAACAACTTTTGTTTAAACCATTTTCTTGTACTGGGTTCTTTTACTGGTGTAGATAATTAAACATTAATGAAAGGCAGATGCACAGAGTATCACCACTGCAGGGTATTGTACAGTATTATTTCATAAGTATCGTATTTTAATATAACAAATGTTCAAAATGATGCCCTTCTATCTCAATGCATTTTCCAACTCTGTGAATAAACTATTGCTGTGTCCGTAAAAGCATGTCTCTTCTAATACTGGCACAAGCATTTCGAACGCTCATCTATATATGTATGTATATATACGAGGTACGTCCAGAAAGTAAGTTCCGTTTGGTAATAAAATTAAATTGTGTACAGATACAGAATAATTATTTGTTGCACAAAATTCTACAACTCTTAAGCTACTTTTCCACATAACTGCCGAAATTTTGCAGGCATTTGTCATAGCATGGCACAAGTTTTTGTATACCTTCTTCATAGAAGTTTGCCGCCTGTGTCTTCAAAAAGTTGGAAACATTTTCTTTCAGCTCTTCGTCATTGTTGAAGTGTTGACCGCCAAGGAAAGACTTGAGATGTAAGACCAGATGAAAGTCGCTAGGAGCGAGGTCAGGGCTGTACGGAGGATGGTCAAACATGTCCTAGCCAAATCCCTATAGGAGGTTTTTCGTCACATTTGCAGTGTGTGGTCGTGCGTTGTCGTGAAGAAAAACAACACCTTTTGACAGCACTCCTCGGCGCTTATTCTGTATTGCGAGGCACAATTTCCTCTAAGTGTCTCGCAATTGGTTTCACTTTCCTAGCATTCAGAAAACGAATCACAGATCTGATTTCACAAGCGGCGGGATTTTCAATCAACACCGACATTGTAAACAAGCAAAACAAAGCGTATTAAGCTGACAGCGATCTCAAAATGCGCACGTTTCCTCTCCTTGATACAGAGCGTCTACCGCGCATGTGCGGAACTGCGATCGCAGCGCTGCAGCGGAGATAAATTGAAACGGAACTTACTTTCTGGACGTACCTCGTATATATACATATATACATACACAATGCTCATAACACGTACAGAAGGTATTGTATTCCGCTAAAAAGTCGATATCGAGACTTCACCAGAATTACTGGTTTTTGGGACCCCTGAATAAAAAAAAAATCTGATGTGTTCCATTCACATAACTTTCTCTACATCTCTGCAACAAATTATTGTTAAAAATCTTATGCTTCTATTTACTTCATTCTAATTGAGAAAAAATTAGCAGAAATAGTCTTAACACTTTCTTCCTTGTAAGTGGAAGCGGTATAAGGGAGTACCATAGATTAAAGTGACAGTCAAAAGCTGGCTGCTATGTGACTGAAGTTCTTTGTTTGTATGGAGAGAGGTTGACAAATTCCTATATGAGAAAAGTATACGTCTTCGAAAGATGAAACCAGTAACAAGGAACATCTGAAAAACGATCAACTCTATGAAAAAAAAAAAAAAAAATGTATATAACATAAAATGTGTGTTTTAACGTGCTCTACATTTGTTGTGTGATAAGTTTTTGTCCATCTCTTACGATTTAGCAGTTATGCAAAATTTCGTAAAATTCATCCAGCATAAAGTAGTCTTCGGAGGCTTTTTCAGAAAATTCAAGATTTACATTTTTTCAGGTAAATATATTTAATATACGATATTTTAATCAAAATCGTTACAGCCTTTTTAGAAAATCGAAATGTTCGACAATTTTTCCATGTAAATGTTAGTTTTTGGTGGGGGGAACTTTCTAAAAATCTTTGTGTTGTATCCTTGGCAGATACTTAACTTATATACCAAGTTTGGTATTTGACCAACTTTTCGTTTTTGAGTTATCGTGTTCACATACGCACACATACACATGACATATATATATATATATATATATATATATATATATATATATATATATTGTATTCAGGTGGTATACCAAGACATGTATTTCAGGTGAAATTTCGGTATCGAATTTTTGAGTGCAATACAACACCTTCTCTATACACTATGTATAAAGTACGCGTAGAGAAAGTAAAAGTCTGATTGTTCCATTCATATGACTTTCTCTGAATATCTGTAACAAATTTGTGTTAAAAAGCTTATTCTTCTATCTACTTCAAGATAATCGAGATAATAGCAGAAATTATCTTAATTAGTTGGTCCCTTGTAAGTAGAAGGGAAAAAATCTAATGTGTTCCATTCACATGATGTCCTCTAGCTGTTCGGTAAACAAACCTTTTATTCAAAACATTATCTACATCATGTTAATCAAGATACACATAAACAGAATTAGTCTTATTACCAATTCCTTGAAAATAGAAGGGAAACAAGAAAATCCACAGGGTAAAGCGATAGTCTCGTCCTTTAAAAGCCGGTCGCTCTGTGAAACAATTGAAACTAATAATCCGGAATATCTCGATAACGGCAAACTCCACGAAAAACAGCATATGATATAAATTGTGTGTTTTAAGGTTCTTTAATTTTTTTGTGCAGTAAGTTTTTGTCTATATCTTAGGGTTTACCAGTTATACAAAATTGCGCAAAATTCACCCACTATAGATGTCTTCAGAGGTTATTCCCAGAAAATTCAAAATATACATTTTATTTGTGTTGTGAATAACTTTAATATACGGTAATATAATCAAAATTGTTACAGCCATTTTTGAGAAAAACAAAATTTTCGAAACATTTTCCATGTAAAGGGTAGTTGGGGGTGGGGATTTTTTTTTTAAATCTCCGTGACGCATCCTTGGAATATACTCAACTTAAATACCAAGTTTGGTATTTACCGACTTTTCGTTTTTGAGTTATCGTGTTCACAGACACACGGACTCACTAACATGCGGACCTTTTTCTAAAAAATACTTTTTTTTTCGATTTAGGGGACCCTAAAACGTCTATTTCCGGTGAAATCTAGGTATTGAATTTTTGGGTGGAATGCAATACTTGCTCTATACACTATGTACGTGGTACATGCAGAAAAACTAAAAATGTCTGTTAATGTTTATTTTGATTACTACGATGTAGCTAAAGCAATAATCTTTACTTTCTCTACACGTTGTCTATATTGTGTATAAAATAGGAATTATAATGCACCCAAAATTTCGTTACCAAGATTGCACCGTAAGTACATGTTTTTGGAGCCCCTTAATCCAAAAAAAAAGCATTTTTAGAAAAATGTGTTTGTGTGTGTGTGTGTGTGTGTGTGTGTGTGTGTGCACAGCATAGCTAAAAGCTAAATGACTTCTAAATTCCAAAGTTGGTAGTTTGGTATCTTCCCAAGGATGTGACACGAAGATTTTCAAGAAAATCTCCCTCCCCAAGTTACCCTTTACACGGAAATGTTTTTGAAAATTTTATTTTCTCAAAAAATGGGTCTAACAATTTTGATTAAAATACCGTATATTAAAGCTATTTACGTCACAAATAAAATGTAAATCTTCAATTTTTTTCTTGAATGGCTTTTGACAAGTAGCTGATTTGCCAGGAAGTTATTATTTTTGGTTCAAACTACGAAATGCTTTTGGTGTTGTTTAAGGAAGAAGTACATTTCCTGCTGGGAAAACACTCAAAGGCGGAAAGACTCGCGGACTTACCAGAGTGAGAGAATTGTTCCTAGAATGGTTTCAGGACAGCAGCACTTTTACTTTGGCCTGAAAAAGCTAAGTCAGTGTTAAGCGTTTACAATGTGTACTTTCCATTCTCTTTGACGCTCCGATGTGTGTTTTTATACACATGTCTTACTGTGTAGTTTTTGTGGTAACAGCGAATTAAATGTCCGCAAGGAACCTTTAGCAGCGCCACCACTTTAAAATACTCTTACGTGTTACATTCACATGACTTTCTCTACCTTCTACCGTTTTTACCAGGTAGAGAAACTATTCTAAGAAGGTTTATTACTTTCTCAAAAATTCAATGTCGACATTTCACTGCAAATATATGTTTTGAAGTCCCCTTAGTCCGAAAAAGATAGAAAAAGGTCCGTGATCGTGGGTCTGTGAACAGCATAGCTTAAAAATGAAAAGTCCGTTGGCCGCGCCGTGGCCAAGTGGTTAGCCCATTCGCCTCTCACCTAGCGACCCCAAGCGACCGCATGTGAGATTTGTGGTGGACAAAGCGGCGCAGGGGAGGGTTTTCTCTGGGCTCTCCGGTTTCCCCCACCATCTCATTCCACCGGGGCTCCATGTTCTTGTATCATAAGTGTCATCGCCTGCGGTGCCAGAGCAGTAAAAGCGGGCGTTAAACACTATAAAAAAAATGAAAAGTTCGTTAAATACCAAACTTGGTATTTAAGTTCAGTATCTTCCAAGGATATGACATTTTCAAGAAACCCCCACCCCCAACTACCCTTTACATGGAACATTTTCGAAAATTTGAATTTTCTTAAAAATTGCTCTAACGATTTTGATTAAAATATCGTATATTAAAGATATTTACATGTCAAATAAAATGCATATCTGAAGTTTCTGGGAATAGCCTTTTAGGTCCTCTTTATTCTGGATGAGTTTTGCAGAATTTTGCATAGCGGTTAAATCGTAAGAGATAGATAACATATTACTATAAAAATAGTAGATCTCGTTAAAAAACATAATTTATGTCATAAACATTCTTTTGGTGGTATTGACCATTACCGGGATATTCCTTATTGATTTAAGTTTTAAAATAATTAAACTTTCCTCATACGGGGAATTTCTCAACTTCTGGCAGTGCAAAGAATCGAATTTCAATCACATAGAAACAAGCTTTTAAAAGATTTTACTATCGCTTTAGCCTAGTGCGTTCCCTTATTGCCCATCTACTTGCAAAGAAGCAAGTAATAAGACAATTTCTGCTAACGTTTATCTCGATTAGCATGAAGTAGATAGAAGAATAAACTTTTTAATAATAATTTGTTACAGAGATGTAGAGAAAACCATGTGAATGGAACACAAAAAAGTTTTTTATTCAGGTATCGGCAAAACGTGCATTTCCAGTGAAATATTACTATCGATTTTTAATGAAATGCAATAGCTTCTTTACCTCTATGTACTTTGTACGTGTTTGAAAAAGTAAAAACAAAAAAGGCTCAAGGGGCTTCAAAGCATATATTTTAAATAGAATTTTGGCAAGGAATACAACACTTCCCCTACTTAATACACATAAAAAGTAGAGAAAGTAAAAATTAGATCTCGTAAAAATTATTTGACATAATTTTACGTTGAATTGTAGTTCTTCCGTATATTTCAGCAGCCGTATTATTTTACCTGACGTTCCATCCGAGTGCAGCCAACTGAGAAGAGGTAAATAAGCCAGAGATCTGACGTGTGCACCCTTTCTCAGTGCCCATCTCCTGCAGATGGCCGTCGTGATTACATAACTAGGCCAGTCACGTGCCATAAGATCGCGGTGCGTAAATTGCTTTATTTAATGTTATGTAATTTATTTTTCGCATGAACAGTTCAGAATGTTTTGCACCAAAGCGCCAGCGCACAATAATCTGACGCGTACGTACAAATATAACCGCGCAAAACACGGTTCATTTGTCTAAAAAACAATGCACTAACGGTGAATGTTTTAAGTCATGGAAGCCAACGTTAGTAAATTGCATCGACGCTACACCAGCTGCTACACCGCACGCTCTACACATACCTTATACGAGTATGACAACATTCATTATAATTTGATGTGTTCCATTCACATGACTTTTTCTACCTGTTCTATAAGTAACTTATTCTGTCACTTCATGCTAATCGAGATAAACACTAGCAGAAATGGTCTCATTTCTTGCTTCTTTGTAACTAGAAAGGAAATAAAGCAACGACCTAACTTGAAGAGATAGTCAAATTTTTTAAAAGCTATCGATCTGGGAATGAACTCGAAATTCGGTTCTCTTTGCACGGCCAGGAGCAAAAAAAAAAAAAAAAAGAAAATCGAATGACGACTTCCTATTTCAGAAACGTATAAGCATTTTAAAATTGAAACTAACAACTTAAAAATCATTAATACGGGGAAAAAATGGTTCATCACATAAAGAGTGCGTTTTAACAAGATCTACATTTTTAAAGTACCTAGTAAATTTTGGTCTGACTTTTTTGGTTTGCGTTGCAAAAGTTATTCCAAATGAAGAGGAGTTCAAAGGCTGGTCCCAGAAAATTTACTATGTAAATATTATTTGTAATGTATCTTAAAATACCGTATTTTAATCATAATCGATGGAGCCTTTTTTGAGAAAATCAACATTTTCGAAAATGTTACCATGTAAAGGGTAGCTTGCGGCGGGAACTTTTCTTGAAAACGCTCACATCGCATCCTTGAGTGATACCAAATATAAATATCAAGGATACACAGAACCCTAAAATATGTGTTTAAGTGAAATCTCAGTATCGAATTTTTGGGTGAAATACAATACCTTCTCTCTACACTGTGTACATAGCACGTGTAGAGAAAGAAAACTTATTTTTTTGGATACAGGGGACTCTAAAACGTGTATTTCCATTGAAATATTAATATAGAATTTTTGGGTGGAATGTAATAGGTACCTTCTGAATGCGCTATGTACATAATACGTGTGGAAAAAGTAAAAATACTTTTTACTTTCTCTACAGGTACTATGTACATAGTGTATAGAGAAGGTGTTGTGATACACCCAAAAATTCGATACCGAGATTTCACCGGAAATACATGTTTTCAGACTCCCTGAATCCAGAAAAACAATTTTTAGCAAAATGTTCGTGTGTGTGTCTGTGGGCAGCATAGCTCAAAAACGAAAAGTCCGTTAAAAACCAAACTTGGTATTTAGGTTTGGTATCTTCCAAGAATGCGACACGAAGATTCTGAAGAATATCCTCCAAACCAAACTACCCTTTTCATGGAATTTTTTAGAAAATTTTGATTTTCTCAAAAATGGCTCTAACGATTTTGATTAAAATATCGTATATAAGATATTTACCTGACAAATAAAATTTATATCCTGAGTTTTCTGGGAATAGCCTCCTGGATGAATTTTACGGAATTTTGCATAACTGCTACACCGTAAGAAATGGACAAAAGCTTATCACACAAAAAATGTAGAGCACATTAAAACACACTATTTATGTTATATACTTTTTTTTTCGTGGAGTTGATTGTTTTTGAGATATCCCTTGTTTTTGGTTTCAGCTTTGAAAAACTTCTTAATACTTTTCTCATACAGGAGTATCTCAACTCCTGCCTATACAAACGAGGGAACTTCAGTCACATAGCAGCCAGCTTTTGACTATCACTTTAACCTATGCTACTCCCTTATTTCGCTTCTACTTACAAGGAAGCAAGTAATAAGACTATTTCTGCTAATTTTTTTCTCGATTATCATGAAGTAAATAGAAGCATAGGCTTTTTAACAATAATTTGTGTGGCTATGTAGAGAAAGTAATGTGAATGGAACACATCAGATTTTTTTTATACAGGAAGATTCAAAACATGTACATAGTACGTGTAGAGAAAGTACAAAAGCAATTCAGGAACGGTGAATTAAGTAATGAAGGCCAATGGTAGCCTTCCGTATTAGCGGCAAGGTTATATTTTATTATATTAAATTATAAGTCACAGTGCGCGCACATTGGGATAATAACCTTTCAATTTTATCTACCCATTAAAATTTCGACATACCTTATATAACAAACATTTATTAACATTGCTGATATGTTGCATTCATGTGACTTTCTCTACTGCTCTGAAAATAAACTAATCTTACAGAAGATTCTATTATCTACATCATGTTGAGATAAATATCAGCAGAAATGCTCTTTTTACTTAGTACCCTACAAGTAGATGGCAAATGAGGGGATTCACTAGGCTAAAGCGAATATCAAATCTTTTAAAATATGTCACAATGTGATTGATTTCGAAATTTACTTCTCTTTGCATAACCAGTAGTAAAACAACAGAAAAACAGATGACGAATTGCTTGAAGAAAAGGTTAAATATTTTAGAATTCAAACCAATAAGAAGGAATATCTTTGAAATCGTTAACTCTACAAAAAATGTACATGACATAAATTATGAGCTTTAGCGACATCTACATCCTTACTATAGTGTATAGAGAAGGTATTGCACTCCACCTAAAAATTTAATACCGAGATTTCACCGGAAATATATGTTTTAGGGTCCCCTTTATCTAAAAAAATGCATTTTCAGAAAAAGGTCCTTGTATGTGTGTGTGTGTGTGTATGTCCATGTGTCTGTGAACACGATAACTCAAAAACGAAAAGTGGGTAAAATACCAAACTTGGCATTTAAGTTTAGTATCTTCCAGGGATGCGACACGAAAATTTTGAGAAAAATTCCTCACCCCCAACTACCCTTTACATGGAACTATTTTCGAAATTTTTTATTTTCTAAAAAATGGCTCTAACGATTTTGATTAAAATTTCGTTTATCAAAGATATTTACCTGACAAAATGTATATCTTGAATTTTCTGGGAATAGCCTCTGAAGAGTATTTTATTCTGGGTGAATTTTACTGAATTTTGAATAACTACTAAACCGTAAGAGATGGACAAAAACTTACTACACAAAAAATGTAGAGCACGTTAAAACACAATTTATGTTATATACATTTTTTTCGTGGAGTTCGTCGTTTTTTAGACATTCCTTATTTTTTGGTTTCTGCTATGAAAAACTTATACCTTTCTCATACAGGAATTTATCAACTTCTGTCCATACAAACAAAGGAACTTCTGTCACATAGCAACCAGCTTTTGACTATCCCTTTAACCTATGGTACTCCCTTATTTCGCTTGTACTTAACAAGAAAGCAAGTAATGAGACTATTTCTACTAAGTTTTCTCTATTAGCATGACGTAAATAGAAGCATAAACTTTTTAACATAATTTGTTACCGAGATGTAGAGAAAGTCATGTGAATGGAACACATCAGATTTTATATTGTAAGTTTTGTCCATCTCTTACAGTTTACTAGTTATGGAAAGGTCATTCCAAATGAACATGACTTTACAGACTACTCTTCTTGTCATGTAAATATATTTAATATACAGTATTTTAATCAAAATCGTTAGAGGCATTTTTGAGAAAATTAAAATTTTCTAAAAATGTTCCATGTAAAAGGTGGTTGGGTGTTGGGGGAGGTTCTTGAAAATCTTCGTGTTGCATCCTTGGAAGAAACCTTAAATATCAAGTTTAATATTTAACTGACTTTTCGGTTTTGAACTATGCTATTCACAGACACAAACACACTATTAAAATGCCATTTTTGGACTCAGCAGACCCAAACCATGTATTGGATGAAATCTCGACATAAATCTTGGGTGGGATACAATAGATACGTTCTCTAGCGACTATGTACATTGTAAGTACATACGTGCTAGAGAAAGTAAAAAAAGAAAAAAAAAGTTTAAAGTTGCGTGTATCTATTAATAAACATGCGCCGTCCGTTTGAAGCTGCAATTTTTTTTTCGTAGTCATCTTACCCTCCCCATATTTAGGTCAAGTGGATGCCTAGGGTTCAGAAGCCTTCGGGGAGCCAACGACAAGAAAACATAGAATGGAGAATCTGGAAAGAGTGGTCGGCCCGTAGCCAGGCATGAGCATGAGGAAGTGGCTGATATGAAATGCAAGCGAAATGGATGATAGGGAAAGTGATGAAAGAACAGTTTATGGAATGAGTGGTGGGGGAAACCGGAGATCACCGAGAGAAGCTGCCCAGACGGCGCTTCGACCACCACAAATTCCTCTTGGGATCGAAATGGCGTTTTAATAATGGACGCTTTTTAACTGCTGTGGTTCTCAGCGTCTCATTCTATACTGGGCGTGAAAGACCACTTAATTTTGCTCAGAGGTCCCTCTATCAGGCTTAAGGTTCTTTTACGTGCCGTAAATCTACGACACGGACCCACGGCTTTACTTCCCTTCCGGAGGAAGCCATGCTAAGGATTTTTACGCCTGAAAAAGTCCATGGTCCTCCGCCGGATTTGAACCCTCGACTTTGGGTATATGAAGTTAGCATGGTATCCACTACACCACGGAGGGCGACACTTGGGATTGATCTCGGGCCGCCTTGGTGGGAGGCGAGAGGTCTAAACACAATTTATTTGTAGTTAAAATGCATCAGGTGGTAAAAGCGATATACATTCTTAAAGTTTGGTATTCATTTTATAGTAAAGAGAACCAATTTATAACCTGTTCACAATTATTGTCAGTTGCAGTTACCTTAATACGAGATCTGGAGTTTGGGATGCTGCAATAATTGCATCATCAAGCTTGGTACTGAGGAAGGCGATGAACCATGACAGAACTAATTTGAAGAAGCTGCACATTTAACAACCGCGAACATGCTGCAGTAATGTTGCAACGACACCAGGAAGAAAGCGAGCGAAGAAGAAATGCGGGAACCGTTTTCTTGCAGAATCAGTTTCGCTCCTGCTGCCGATTGCAGCGATTCTAATATCGGTCGAGGTCATTCTCCGTTACCGAGATATTAAATTACTTTCCTAGAGGCAACCCTTGCTCGCCGCTAACAGTCACAGTAACTACAGGTTCACTGTGATACCTTTCCATGGCGAATTGAAATCGATTTACCGTATTCAATACTACATGGAAACGCGGATTCAAATCGTATTAAATCTTGGATCCCATCCTCTTAAAAATCTGATGTGTTCCATCCACATGACTTTATCTAACTTTCTGCAACAAATTATTGTTAAAAAGCTAATTCCTCTATCTACTTCATCATAATCAAGACAAACATTAGCAGATATGCTTTCTTGTAAGTAGAAGGGAAATAAGGGAATACACTTGGCTAAAACGATAGTCAAATGTTTTAAAATCTGGTCACCATCTGGATGAAATCCGTTCCTTTGTATTGCCAGAAGTTGAAGATGAAAAGCTTTTTAAAAGTATTTTAAAACTGAAACCAATAACAGGGAATATCCCATAAAAAATGGTAAACTCCACCAAAAAAAAATGATGTGTTACACTCACATAACTTTCTCTAGCTGCTCTACAAACCTCCTACAAAAGATTAGTCTTCTTTGTACACAATGCTAATCGAGATAAATATTAGCAGAATGTTCTTATTACTTAGTGCCTTAAAAGAAAAAAAAATATAACATAGATTTGTGTTTTAATGAACTACATTTTTTGTTACATAGGATTTTGTCTACGCAAAATTCATCAGAATAAAGATGTCTTCAGAGGCTATTTCCAGAAAATTCAGGATATACATTTTATTTGTCTTGTAAATATCTTTAATATATGATTTTAATCAAAATTGTTAGAGATATTTTTGATAAAATCAAAATTTCCGGGTTTTTTTTCCTTGTAAAGGCTAGTTTGGGATGGAGGAATTTTTCTCAAAATCTTCGTGTCGCATCCCTGGAAGATACTAAACTTAAAAACGAAAAGTGAGTAAATGACCCTGTTCACGGACACATACACTGACACACACATGGATCTTTTACTAAAAATGTTTTTTTTTTGGATACAGGGAACCCTATGTGTATTTCCGTGTAGAGAAAGTAAACATTTTTGGTAAATAAACACGGTCGAATGCGTCATCTGCCAAGTATTGCAATGATAACCTGATAAAATCTCCCTTCCTATATATTATAAATTATTAATGGTATATGTCACTGAATTGTGCTATCAAACACAACTCGTGTTTGAATTATTGACAAGATGACATTACTTACGAGATGATGAGGGCACGTACCTGAGTTGTGTGTCTCGGTGCCATTGTCCGCGCCGGTGTGGCAAGTCGATGCGATGACAATGATCGCTAGAAGCGCCGACCCCGCTCTGCCCATGGCTGCACACCTCGGTCGCCTGAGAATGATCTTTTTTGAGACTTTCACTCGCGAGCCACCACTTGCCATTTCCACACTTGCCAGGCCTCGTGGGAGGAGGTGTTGCCCAACAGTCGCCCGGCGAAGGTTGCTTCAGTGCAACGAGTCTAATTAAACACGAACAAAACTGCACAAAATACGTAAGTAAAGAAATATGATAACCTGCCAGCCCAGGCGGTGTCGTCTGTGGCCCGCATTCCGCAGGTCAAAGGTCGCCGATCTAGGTCGCTAGAAGAATGCTGGCTAGGTTTATTTCATCCCCCAAATGTATTAAATTAAATTGAGACGGAGGCGCCGTGGCTGAGTGGTTATACCGCTCGCCTCCCAGCTAAATGACCCGGATTCGATCCCAAGCACCCACATGTGCGATTTGTGGTGGACGAAGCGGCGTCTGGGCGGTACTCATTGCACCAATTGCTCCTCTCCTATCATCCATTTCATTTTCATGTCATATCATCCACTTCCTCAAGCTCATGCCTGTCTATGTGCCGACCCTCGTTCCAGTTTCTGTGGTTTCAGGCCGTTGACTTTCCGACAAGTTTCTGCCTCCTAGGCATCTCCTTGTAAGTCCTAGAGGAGCGTCAGACCTGAAACACGGGGAGGGTAAGCCGACCACGAAAAACATGAATAGAGTTTTATTAATGTAGCTCTTTTACTGATGCGGTTCTAGCTTCCCATTCTATTACAGGCGTGAAGGACGCTTAAGGTAATGCATCTATGGAATTCCTAAATCCTACAGTTTTCAACTAATCAGCCTGAAATTTTGAACATATATTTATGTTGTACAGTAATTACATGCTTTAAAATTTGGTTTATGTGTCATAAGTAGTTTTTGAGTTATTCATTTTTAATTAAAAATCTGGCGCCAAATTCAAATCACTCCACACGATGAAAATGATGAAAAATTTAATTTTTTTATTTTTTTAAAATATGCGCTCAAGTATCAGGAACAGAACTATCAAGTGCATTTATTGTAGTACACTTAGTTCAAGAGGTAAAAATATTAAATCAAGAAGCAGACAAAAATTCAAGAAATTTTATAATACAATTGACTTTAAAAATCAATATCTACAACAATATTAGGAATTTTAAAAAATCATATAGTAGAAACCCTTTTCTGCTTGTTAAGAACCTAACCTAACAATTTAAGAGAGCTTGAATAAAACCTGCATCGTGTGGAGCATTTTTAATGGCAAAAAATGTTGAAAAAACTCTGAGTAAAACAAGTTTTAAAGTTCAAAACATTTTCCCTCTAAGTTGCATACCTTCAAACAGTGTAACACCCTTCAGACACAAAAGCTGGACCCTCCTTCCTCTTCCTTCTCTCCTCTACGGCAGTTTTCTTCAATTTTAGTTTGGGAGAAACAAATTATTTAATTGTCATTTTATTAATTTTTTATTTTTTACTTTGTCTACACGTACTATGTACATAGTGTATAGAGAAGGTATTGTAATGCACCCAAAAATTTGATACCGAGATTTCACCGGAAATACATGTTTTAGGTCCCCCTGAATCCAAAAAAAAGCATTTTTGGAAAAGGTGCGTGTGCGTGTGTGTGTGTGTGTCTGTGGACAGCATAGCTCAAAAACGAAAAGACCGTTAAATACCAAACTTAGTATTTAAGTTTGGTATCTTCCAAGGACGCGACACGACGATTTTCAAGAAAATCCCCCACCCCCAACTACCTTTTACATGGAGCTTTTTTCGAAAATTTTTATTTTTTCAAAAATGGCTCCAACGATTTTGATTAAAATATCGTATATTAAAGATATTTACCTGACAAATAATATGTATATCTTTAATTTTCTGGGAATATCCTCTGAAGACTACTTTATTCTGGAGGAATTTTGCATAACTGCTAAACCGTAAGAAATGGGCAAAAACTTACCACACAACAAATGTAGAGTACATTAAAATACACAATTAATGTTATATTCATTTTTTTCGAGGAGTTGGTCGTTTTTTAGATATTTCTTGTTTTTTGTTTCAGCTTTGAAAAACTTGTACTTTTCTCATACAGGAACTTGTCAACTCGTATCCATACAAAGGAACTTTAGTCACTAGTAACAAGCTTTTGACTTCACTTTAACCTTTGATACTCCCATATTTAGCTTCTACTTACAAGGAAGCAAGTAATAAGACTATTTCTGCTAATTTTTTCTCGATTAGCATGAAGTAAATAGAAGAATAAGCTTATTAACAATAATTTGTTACACAGAAGTAGAGAAAGTCATGTGAATGGAACACATAAGATTTTTCGTATTAGAATGTCATAATCTCCTGCAGAAATGTTTAAACCAAGAATATCTGTCAAATCTCACGGACTGTTCACACAAATTCTCCTGAATATATAAAGCAAAGAAAAACTGCAAGACATTTCGGATTTTTACCAATTTTTCACCATAGTGAAAAGGTTAAAGCTCCACACCCACTTACAGTCATCCATTTAAATCATCACGTGATACGGTTTAAAGCACCGCATGGTAATAAAAATAACAGGAAATTGAACTACAAGCTTCACATTATTTAATTAGGCAAACCTTTTTTTTCTTCTTCATTTTTTGCACTTTTCGATCAAATTTCACGGATGCATTACCTTAAATTTTGATCAGAAGCCTCTTTATCAGAAATGAGGTTCTTTTTCATGTAAATCTACAACACGGGACCGGACCAACTACTTTACTTCCCTTCCTAGGGAAGTCATCTAAGAATTTTACGCCCGAAAATGTCCATTGTCAATTTGAACCTGCGACCTTGGGAACGAAAGGCTAGCTTATTAGCTAGATCACGGTGTACGACCCTCAATTCTTGTTTCTCCATGTCCTTTCCATTGTCATTTCATTCATCTTTCATGCCGTTGGTTTCTTTCAGGGCTGGAAGTGTTCGATGCGGCGAGGCAGGGAAAAAGTACGTTTAAAGTATCTACTATATACCGAGTCAGGTGGCTCAGGGTTTCGGCAGGAGGTTGTGGAATCGGTTGTTGTATGCATAGGAACCAAGAAGCCAGTTGTTTACTTAAAAGTTACTCAGAATCATGACGCCATACTGGATAGAGGGGTGAGAAGTTGCTTCTTTTGTGAAAGTCACGTTCAAGTTTAGTATAAGGGGAAACCACAGTTTAAAGCCCACAAGCGGACTTCTTCTTTATATTCATGGTATCACGTGATTATTATGACGCATTCTGGGAGATTTGCAATGGTTTTTGGGTAATGATGGTGTCATTTTGGCGGACCTTCCAACCAATCTGAAAGAAGCTACCATGACACCGTTTTTTGTATATAAGAAGTAAGGTTTGGCACATCGAGGTCGTTTGCTAAGAATTCACCCGTGAGAGAGGTAACGTCGTCGAATGTTAAGAATTCGCCCGTATGTGAGGCAAGGTCGTTTGCTAAGAAGTTCGCGAAATAATAAAACACTGCCCGCGAAGTAAGTTTATTATAATAAGAAACTGTGTGTGAAGTAAAGTAGCGTCGCTCACCTATTTAACAGTCGGCTCGTGATTACGTGAAAGTGAATTGTGCCATGTACTCAACTAAAACAGTATAATTGAAAATACTTGTGAGTAAGTGTTAAAGAGCACCAGTCATCAGTATAAAAGTGTATAACCAGGTGCTTGTCTTCAAAACTCCTTTAGAATAAACACCAGTAAAAGGTTATAAGTGTTTTCTTAACAATTACAAGATCACTTCTACAACTCCTCCCACTATCCAAATCCACGCCTGGGAGAGCCAATGTTCGTGCAAGATTGAGCAACGCCATGGCAACCCATCCGCGAAGAACTACAGTGCTAGGTACGTGAGTGTATTGGAGTTGATTGGAAGTGACACTTAGTTATGCTGCACACAAGCACCCAAAGGGAGGCGTGAAATCAACAAACTAAAATACTCCCGCATATGGCTCACAACGTGAACCACTAACAATGCATCGAAATCTCCGCTGCAAGATCCATAGTGATCCCTGACAATCAGCTGATAAAAGGTGTGTCTGCCTCTCTGCCAATAGATTCATGCCACGTAAGCAATGATGTCATCCTTGTTGCAGGATGTAACAAACGTTCCTCAATGCAGTTTCAGTTGGCGCCGAATAATCATAGTGTAATTGTAAATATAAGCAATGAGAATCACAGTGACAGTGACTTTAGAAGCAACGATGAAGATGATTTAGGAGAAGAGACAGAGGTTTGGTGCTGTAGCCATGGACGGGACGGGACGAAGTGGCAACAGTGTGACGGAGCGGCCACGAGGTAAGGCAGCTGTCACTATGGATCTCTCCGATTTTAAGTGAATGCTGGAGAGGATTCTTCAATACCCCGAACTTTTCTTATTCCTTCATTTCATCTTCATTTTATCTCAACCGGTCTCTATCAGGGTTGTAATGTCGACGAGGACTGAGACAGAGGCGCCATTTCGTGGAGGTGACTGCGCTCTGGAAATATACTCTCGGCTGAAGGATGGCGCTAGTGGTTGTCTGCAGACTCAGTTTGTCTATCCGGGACTGAGTCACGGGCTCCTGCCACTCCCCACGTCGAGATGAAGAACTGCTTGTCAGCTCATAAGTGTTCTCGGGCTTCTAGCCAGATAAGTGCAAGGATTGACCCCAACACTTATAGTTAATACGTCGTCAGGAAAGCCTCAGCTCTTATTTTGCTTGTTAATTGCTAGGAACCCTCCACGATGGCTCTCTCCCTGTCCGTATGTCGCCCACCCTCTGCAATTACACTCGTCTCACCATTCCTCCAGGGGTCTGACGTACAATAAGTCCAAGGCTGTAGTGTGGAATGCTCCTCCAACATACTCACACACACACACGCTCACACACTATCTCCGTCTCCTATATTTGGCTGGATGCTAGGATGAGGACCGTTGGGCCCAATGTAGGGGGGCTCCCTGGACCGTCTCTCCAACTATTGGGGTGCTTTAATCTGGAAACTGTAGTGAACCTTTCATTGCTGTGCCACAGCTCCTGATTCCGGCCACCCGGTGTATCCTCTCACCTTATCTCCCCTTCCGGGGCGTATTACAATAATCACCAAGGTTTGGAGTTGAGTTCCCCCCATCCGTATCCTATCGTAATCTGATACTTTTTATTCATATGCCTTTCTCAACTTACTTTTCTAAAATTATCTAACTAAAGCTAATTAGGTCGTCTCCTTAGCGAAGTGCTAGCGCAGTTGCTTGCCAAGCGAAAGACCTGGGTTCGATTCCCAGTACCTGGGGTGCACTCAGCCTCGTGAGGTCCCTGGGGGGGGCCAATGAGGAGCTACTTGATTGAGAAGTAGCGGCTCCAAATCGAGAGGACCACGTCAACCGGCCGGGAGGGACTCGAGGCGCTGATCACGTCTCACCCTCCAGCACTGCACCCCATTCACGACGCCTTCGGGCCGAGATGGGGATGCAGCGGCCAAGGTCCGCCATGGAATAAAGATAAAAGCTAATTACTTTATAACTTTATGTTAATCTAAGATGAACTTTCAATACACATTTCTTTGTACCATACAGTAGTTCAGTAGTGAAAGAGTTTTTCAGGCTTGTAAAGAGCGTTAAGCTATGTTAGGACTTTGAAATTCCGTGCTGTTTGCATGACCAAGAGCAATGTAAAATTCGAAACATTACCAAGGAATGTCTTGAAATAGTAAAAATACGAAAAAAAAAAATATTACATTCACATGACTTTCCCTACCCGTTCTACAAACATACTTCTCACTAAAGATTATTCTTCTTTCTACTCCATGCTAATCGAGGTAGGGTTTAGCAAAATAGACGTATTACTTAGCTCCTTAATTCCTTTGCTAAAGCGAATGTTTTAACAGCTGCCGCTATGCGCTTGCCATTAAAATTTATTTCCTTGCATGTCTCGGAGTAAAAGGAAACACGGACGACTTCGTGTATTTTAAAATTGAAAATATTAAGAAGAAATATTCCTACAACAGAAATATAGAGGGCATAACTTATGTGTTTTGACATTTTTTGTGTAGTAAGTTTTTATTATCTCTTACGGTTATGCAAAAGTAAAGAAAATTTCAGAGGCCTTTCCCAGGAAATTCAAGACCTACATTTTATTTGCCACGCAAATATCTCTAATATTCTAATATACGGTATTTAAATCAAACCCGTTAGTCAATTTCGAAAAGCTTTCCATGTAAAGGTTAATTTGGAGTGAGGGAATTGTCTTAAAAATTGTGGTGTCGCTTCCTTAGAAGATACTAAACTTAAATGTGAAATTTGGTATCTAACGGTCTTTTCGTTTTTCAGTTATGCTGTAAAAAGGCACACACAGGGCCTTTTTCCAAAAATGTATTTTTTAGACTCAGGGGACCTTAAAATATATTACCGGTGGCATCTCGATATCGATTTTACTTTCTCTAGCCCATATAATGTACATTATGGATAGAGAAGCTATGTATTCAAGCAAAAAAATTGATACAGAAATTTCACCGGAAATATGTTTTGAGGTCCCCTGAGTCCAAAAAACGCTTTTTAACTTTTTCCACACGTACTATGAATATAGTGTATGGAGAAGATATTTTAATGCACCCAAAAATTCGATAGCGACATTTCACCGGAAATACATGTTTTAGGGACCCCCTGAATTAAAAAAAAAAGAATTTTTAGGAAAATGTCCGTGTGTGTGGGTGTATCTGAGGGCAGCATAGCTCAAAAACGAAAAGTTCGTTAAAACCAAACTTGGTATTTAAGTTCAGCATCTTCCAAGGATGCGACACGAAGGTTTTCAAGAAAATCCTTCTTTACATGGACAAATTTTCGAAAATTTTGGTTTTCTCAAAAGTGGCTCTAACGATTTTGATTGAAATACCGTATATTAAAGAAATAAATGGCGTGTTAAATATGGACGCTGTTTAACTACTGTGGTTCTCAGCAACTATCATTCTAAGTTGGGCGTTAAAGACAGCTTAATTTTGCTCAGAGGCCTCTCTACCAGGATTGAGGGTCTTTTACGTGCCATAAAAATATGCGACATGGAACCAATGGCCTTACTTTCCATCCGAAGGAAGCCATGCTAAGGATTTTTATAACCGAAAAATCCCATCGTCCTCTGCCGGGTTTGAACCCGCGACCTTGTGTACATGAGGTTAGTATGGTAACCATTACACCACGGAGGGCGAATGTACTACTTAGTTCCTTATAAGTAGAAGGGAAATAAGTGAGTACACTAGGTTAAACTGACAATCAAATGTTTTAAAATGTGGTTGCTATGGGATTGAAATCCAATTATTTGCATGGCCAGGAATTGACAAGTTCCCATATGAGAAATGTATATGCTTTTCAAAACTGAAACCAATACCAAGAAATGTATAAAAAACGGTCAACTCCACAAAATATGTGTATAACATAAATCCTGTGTTTAAACGAAATCTACATTTTTTGTGTATATGTTTTTGTCTACCTCTTACACTTTACCAGTTATGCAAAATTACAGGATGAAGAGGTCTTCAGATGCTATTCCTAGAATATTCAAGATATACACTTTATTTATCAGGTAAATATCTTTAATATACAATATTTTAATCAAAATCGTTAGAGCCATTTTTGAGAAACTCAAAATGTTTGAAAAAAGTTTCATGTAAAGGGTAGTAGGAGGGGATTTTCTTGAAAATATTCCTGTCATATCCCTGGAAGATACCAAACTTAAATACCAAATTTTGGAATTTTATCGTGTACACACACACACACACCCACCCCCACACCCACACCGACACCCACGCCCACACCCACACCGACACCCACATCCACACCGACACCCACACCCACACCCACACCCGCACCCACATCCACACCGACACCCACACCCACACCGACACCCACATCCACACCGACACCCACACCCACACCGACACCCACATCCACACCCACGCCCACACCCACACCGACACCCACATCCACACCCACGCCCACACCCACACCGACACCCACACCCACACCCGCACCCACATCCACACCGACACCCACACCCACACCGACACCCACATCCACACCGACACCCACACCCACACCGACACCCACATCCACACCCACGCCCACACCCACACCGACACCCACATCCACACCCGCACCCACATCCACACCGACACCCACACCGACACCCACATCCACACCCACGCCCACACCCACACCCGCACCCACATCCACACCGACACCCACACCCACACTCACACCGACACAGACACAGACACACATCAACAATTTTCTAAAAAATGCTTTTTTTGGATTCAGGGGTTCTCTAAACATATTTCCAATGAAATCTCAGTATCAAATTTTTGGGTGCAATACAATACCTTCTCTATACACTAGGTACATAGTACATAGAAAGAAATTATTAATAATAATAATAATAATAATAATAATAATAATAATAATAATAGTAATAGTAGTAATAATAATAAAGCAATAATTAATGAAAAAATCATCAATCAAATTAATGTAAATTGGTAATTTTTAATTTTTGGAAGAGAACAATGTAAACATTACATTAGAAAGCCAATACAATACTAAATATCTGTTTTAAGCTTAAGCTATATTGATGAATAAATAGCGACATAATTTAAGATATGTTTCTTGGTAAAGCTGTATAGATTAGCAAAATATAATTTTTTCGGAGGGTGTAACTCTTTGGCTTAGTGACAGTAAGGCGCTTCTTCATCCCTCCAAGCATAAGGTCCATTGGAGAAGGCTTCCTGTTGCTACTCTTGGGCCAATGAGAAAATAATATTTAAATTTAAAGAAAAGTGTCTGCCAATCATCACCCAGCATCAGTTTTTTTAACTGGTGAGATTAGCAAGGCTTGCAGCCAATATAAATAGAATTTTCGTCCAAGTTTGGGAACAGATAAAATAGTACAAGCACTGCAGTTGGACTAGTTTATCATAGCACATGCAGACTCGACGTCCCCCTAATCAATTTTGTACCGCTAAGAATGTGATAATCTATTATAGTAAAGTCAGGCGCAAATGTAATATGTAACTACAAATAAGTCAAAGATTAAGGAGTGCAAGATTTATGTAAAGTAACAGCAAAAGGAAATAGATTTTAAATTAATCAACGCTGCAAATCAGACAATTTTATATTATCTAATTTTCACCTTACAACATCCACAAGTTCCCACTTACATAGTTAACTAGCTGGAGGATAAGATACCATTGATGAGATTTGACCCTGAGATTGTCCAATCCTGAATCTCCAACGACCTTCAACTCAACAGAGTATCGAGAACCAAAAAGAGATGTTCACCATTAATTATACACCACAGATGTGTCACCACAGTGAACACCCTAACTTTTGACACAGCTTGTTGTTTTAATTGATATTTTTTCTTTGAATACTGTAAAATATGATGTACATATATGCAGTAATTTAAAGCCCGTAGTGCTTAAATCTGGTGTACTATTCCTCTAAACTGATGAAATGTGGCATCAATGTTAGAAGCACATTTTAGCTTGTGTATGTTTTAAGGAGCTTTTGTAGATACACAGCTGATATACAATTACAACAACACAAATTATTTGATATTTTAGATGCAATAACTTACACATAAACTTAAATAAGACCAACTACACTAGTTTCAAACTTTCTGAAAAAATCTACTTCAAACACAAAGATAGATATTGAAAGCAGGGGAGTAAATGAAGTTGACCGTGCAAACTTTCTATGAGTAATCTTGGATAAAAATCTTATGTGGGGCTAACAGATAGATTACATGCATAGTAAAAAGAAATTGGGAATATTTGTAATAAAAATCTGATGTGTTTTATTCACATGCCTTTCTCTACATCTCTGTAACAAATTATTGTTAAAAAGCTTATGCTTCTATTTTCTTCATGCTGATCGAGAAAAAATTAGCAGAAATAGTCTTATTATTTGCTTCCTTGTATGTAGAAGCGAAATAAGGGAGTACCATAGGTTCAAAAGCTGGTTGCTATGTGACTGAAGTTCCTTTGTATGGACAGGAATTGACAAATTTCTTTATGAGAAAAATACAAGTTTTTCAAAGCTGAAATCAAAAACAAGGAATATCTAAAAAACGATCAACTCCACGAAAAAAATATAAATAACATAAATTGTGTGTTTTATGTGCTCTACGTTTTTTATGTGGTAAGTTTTTCCATCTCTTAAGGTTTAGCAGTTATGCAAAATTCCGTAAAATTGATCCAGAATAAAGTAGTCTTCAGAGGCTGTTCCAAGAAAATTCAAGATATATATTTTATCAGGTAAATATCTTTAATATACGGTATTTTAATCAAAATTGTTAGAGCCATTTTTAAGAAAATCAAAATATTCGAAAAAAGTTTCATGTAAAAAGTAGTTAAGGGTGGGGGGGGATTTTCTTGAAAATCTTCGTGTCGCTTCCTTGGAAGATACCAAACTTAAATACCAGGTTTGGTATTCAACGGTCTTTTCATTTTTGAGCTATGCTGTCCACAGACATACAGACACACACACGGGCCTTCTTCCAAAAATGCTTTTTTTGGATTCAGGAGGACCCAAAACATGTATTTTAGGTGAAATCTCGGTATTGTATTTTTGGGTGCAATACAATACCTTCTCTATACACTATGTACATAGTACGTGTAGAGAAAATAAAAAAATATGTGGTGGATGTTAATACAATAATAATGCTATATTTTGGATTAATCTATGCACATCTTTTATATAGAGTAACTGTGGGGGGACATTGTGCTAAAAGTATAGATAAATGAAACAAGTAGATTCCTGTAAGACCTAAACATTTTAAGTTTAAAGTCATTATACATTTCTGAAATAATATTACAATTGTTTAACAGACAAAATCTAGGCAAATCTAATACATGGGCACTATACTACAAGAAATGCAAACTTTTATATGCAGTTGCAAAGATTAGAAATGTATAACACCAAACCTACAGCTGCAGTACATGAACTGTATAATAAACTCCCTGCATATTTGAAAAATATTAACAATTACAATATATTCAGGAAAGGATTAAAACAAATTTGCTTTGAAGGTTGCTACTATTCATTTAATAAATTTCTGGGATAATTGTTTTTAAAAAATCTGATTTCATTCACATTACTTTCTCTGCATATCTGTAACAATGTATTGTTCTATTTATTTCATGCTAATCGAGATAAATATTAGCAGAAATGGAGTTATTAAAATTATTTCCTTTAAGTGGAAGGGAAATAGAGAATACGTTAGGCTAAAGCGATAGTCAAATCTTTTAAAAAAGGGCTGCTATGGGATTGAAATCCACTCATTACATGGCCAGAAGTTGACAAGTTCACATAAGAGAAAAGTTAAAAAATATTTTAAAACTGAAATGTCTCGAAAATGGTCCACTCCATGAAAAAAAATGTATATGCCATCCGTCATGTACACAGCTAAAGAGGCAGTGGGTGGAATGAGTAAGGGTGGGTCGGCAATATTTGCACACCATTGAGAGCAAGCTGCCCAGGTCTGGCTTAGATACTATACTTAATGATGTATGCAAAACATCCACATGCTTAGATACTATGGGATTGAAATCCACTCATTGCATGGCCAGAAGTTTACAAGTTCACATATGAGAAAAGTTACAAAATATTTTAAAACTGAAACCAATAACAAGAAATGTCACAAAAATGGTCCACCCCATGAAAAAAAATGTATATGCCATCCGTCATGTACACAGCTAAAGAGGCAGTGGGTGGAGTGAGTAAGGGTGGGTCGGCAATATTTGCACACCATTGAGAGCAAGCTGCCCAGGTCTGGCTTAGATACTATACTTAATGATGTATGCAAAACATCCACAAACTGAGTTAGATACTATACTTAATGATGTATGCAAAACATCCACAAACTGAGTTAGATGCTATACTTAATGATGTATGCAAAACATCCACAAACTGAGTTAGATGCTATACTTAATGATGTATGCAAAACATCCACAAACTGAGTTAGATACTATACTTAATTATGTATGCAAAACATCCACAAACTGAGTTAGATGCTATACTTAATTATGTATGCAAAACATCCACAAACTGAGTTAGATGCTATACTTAATTATGTATGCAAAACATCCACAAACTGAGTTAGATGCTATACTTAATGATGTATGCAAAACATCCACAAACTGAGTTAGATGCTATACTTAATTATGTATGCAAAACATCCACAAACTGAGTTAGTTGCTATACTTAATGATGTATGCAAAACATCCACAAACTGAGTTAGATGCTATACTTAATGATGTATGCAAAACATCCACAAACTGAGTTAGATGCTATACTTATTGATGTATGCAAAACATCCACAAACTGAGTTAGATGCTATACTTATTGATGTATGCAAAACATCCACAAACTGAGTTAGATGCTATACTTAATGATGTATGCAAAACATCCACAAACTGAGTTAGATGCTATACTTATTGATGTATGCAAAACATCCACAAACTGAGTTAGATGCTATACTTAATGATGTATGCAAAACATCCACAAACTGAGTTAGATGCTATACTTATTGATGTATGCAAAACATCCACAAACTGAATTAGATGCTATACTTAATGATGTATGAAAAACATCCACAAACTGAGTTAGATGCTATACTTAATGGTGTATGCAAAACATCCACAAACTGAGTTAGATGCTATACTTAATGATGTATGCAAAACATCCACAAACTGAGTTAGATGCTATACTTATTGATGTATGCAAAACATCCACAAACTGAGTTAGATGCTATACTTATTGATGTATGCAAAACATCCACAAACTGAGTTAGATGCTATACTTATTGATGTATGCAAAACATCCACAAACTGAGTTAGATGCTATACTTAATGATGTATGCAAAACATCCACAACTACTTAGATGCTATACTTAATGATGTTTGCAAAACATCCACAAACTGAGTTAGATGCTGTACTTAATGGTGTATGCAAAACATCCACAAACTGAGTTAGATGCTATACTTAATGATGTATGCCACAAACACCCACAATTGACTTATATGATATACTTAATGATGTATGCCACAAACATCCACAACTGACTTAGATGCTATACTTAATGATGTATGCCACAAACATCCACAACTGACTTAGATGCTATACTTAATGATGTATGCCACAAACACCCACAATTGACTTAGATGCTATACTTAATGATGTATGCCACAAACATCCACAACTGACTTAGATGCTATACTTAATGATGTATGTCACAAACATCCACAACTGACTTAGATGCTATACTTAATGATGTATGCAAAACATCCACAAACTGACTTAGATGCTATACTTAATGATGTATGCCACAAACACCCACAACTGACTTAGATGCTAAATTTAATGATGTATGCCACAAACATCCACAACTGACATAGATGCTATACCTAGTGATTATGTCACAAACACCCACAACTGACTTAGATGTTATAGTTAATGATGTATGCAACAAACCTCCACAAGCTGACTTAGACGCTATGTTTAATGATGTGTGCAACAAACATTGACAATCTGACTTATATGCTATACTTACTGATGTATGGAACAAACATCCACAAAACTACCCTAGCCCACCTAGGTAGTGTGATTCAACAGGTTGTGAGTTCAAATCTCGCTTAGGGTGAGTTACTCAGATAAGGTTTTTTCAGGGTTTTTCCTTATCCTGAGAAGAAGAATGTCAAATAACTTTAAGCTCCATGGACCCCGAGATCATTTCAACATTATTTCATCAATTTCATTCATCATCCGATAACCAGATTAAAGGACGTTGATAAAAAAACAAAAAAAAAAAAAAAAAACCCTACCCTTTTTTTTTTGTTAGACAACTTATGTCTCTGTGCTATCATCATCATCATCATCATCATCATCATCATCATCATCATCATCATCATCATCACTTAGTTGGTTTCGGGATTGGCTATTGTTGTAATAATCTGTTTATAACCTAAACTATTGTGCAGTTGAATCTATTTCACATTTCCAGGGCTATCCAGCTCTCAAACTTTTGTAAACACTCAGAATACATACCTGCAAGCTGCTACTGACTATGGGGCATTTTGCAATACATTTCACTGAACTAAAATGCAATTTACAGTTTTTAAAATTGCAGACTGGCATTCATTAGATACATACTGCATACAATTCATTAGAATGCCTTTCCTTACTTTATATCAAAATCATAAATTCAAAAACTCATCTCAATATCACATATATTGGAATAAACAGCTGTTCAGGGGCATGTGTTCCATATAGATAGGGTAGCATTGTTTCTGCTTTAATTATTAGTAATTGTCAAGTTTTACATTTACTGTGCATGTTTATTTATGAAACATTTAACTATACAAAAGAAACTCTAAAAAGTTAAAGTTCTTCAGAACAAATGTTGAAGTTCATATACATAAATCTAAAGCCAAAAACAACTTATTTGTAAACTCACATAGAATCAAACTCTATAAAAATAGCTTTGCATATTATGTTGGTCTACATTTATACAACAAACCACCCCACTGTATAAGAACATTGAATCCCAGCTAAAATTCAAAAAGGTTTTGGTTAAATTCTTAATAAAGTATAGCTTTTATAGTATAGATTAATTTCTACATTATCAATTGCGACTAAATGTATACTTGTAGATAATTATTCTATAATTCAATTCTATATAATCTTTTCAAGTATCCTTGTCTTCTTTTCCTTTATATTTTAAATTTTCATTGCATCTTATGACTCTCTATTTTTAATCTTTTATGCATCTTGGTATATTACTTTCTCTACGAATTACCATGAACATACATAGTAGGTAGAGAAGATATTGTATTCCACCCAAAACTTTCATACCAAAATTTCACGGTAAATGCATGTTTTGAGGGCACCTGAATCCTAGAAAAAGGTTTGCATGTGTATTTTTTTTTTTTTTGATAGTGTTTAATGCCCACTTTAACCACTTACGGCACCGCAGGCAGTGACACTGATGATACATGAATGATGATGGAGCACCGGTGGAATGCAAAGGCGGGGGAAACCGTAGTACCCAGAGAAAATCCGCCCCAGCGACGCTTTGTCTACCACAAATCTCACATGTGGTCGCTTGGGATCGAACCCCGGCTGTCTAGGTGAGAGCCGAGTGGTCTAACCACTCGGCCACGGCGCGGCCCTATGTGTGTATGCGGGCCTGCCTCTGAGTGGTATGTGTGTGCATACATAGTAAATACCAAACTTGGTACAAGTTTAGTATCTTCCAAGGGTATGACATGAAGATTTTCAAAAAAATCTTCCCAACTCAAATTACCTTTTATGTTGAAGATTTTTCAAAATGTTTTATTTTCTCAAAATGACCATACTAGTTTTGATTAAAAAACTGTATATTAAAGATATTCAGATGACAAATAAAATTATCATATCTTGAATTTGTTGGGAAAAGCCTCTGAAGTCCTCTTCATTCTAAATGACTTGCATAACTAGTAAACCATAAGAGATAGACAAAACTTACGATACAAAAGATGCAGATCTCACTAAAACATAGAATTTATGTCATTTACATATTGGATACTATGTGGATTGAATCAATACTAAAATATTCCTTGTTATTTATTGGTTACAATTTTAAAATACTTAATTTTTTCTCAAATGAGAATTTTTCATTCCTTTTTCTTTTGTTTTATTTCAGGCCAAGGAAAGAGAACTGATTTCAATCATGCAACAACCAACAGTTTAAAGATTTTACTATTGCTTCAACTTAGTGTTATTCCTTAATTTCCTTCTACTTATAAGTATAAGACCAATTATGCTAAGGTTTGTCCTGATTAGCATGAAGTAAAGAGAAGAGTAAGATTTTGTAAGAATAATTTGTTGCATAATAGAGAAATTCATTTGAATGGAACAATCAGGACTGATTGGAATGGAACTGATGTATACTTGACTTGCATGAATGAGTCAAATGAAATTTTTAACAATGAAACATGGTCTGTAAAGCGTGATGCTCTGATATTTTACACTCTAGTACATAATTGTAAATTTTTGCATTGGAAATTCTATAACACATTTGTAAGTATGTATTGTAATTTGTTGACATTTATGAAGAACTTATAATACAATAATCATATTTTAGTTTTATATAATTACTAGTAGTAACTGTTATGTCGATAATTAGAAAACTATCATCTGACATTACATCAGTGTTACATATAGTGAAATTATATTTATTTATACATTTTAACACTAATTTTTGATACACTTTGTTTTTATATGCATGCAAACAATAAAAGGAAGTACATATACTTTAATAGAGAACATTAAGTATAATGAAGTGGCGTACAGTCCTCAAAAGCAAATGGTGTCATTATGTGTCTATTCTGTTGTTTTTGTAAACCGTGCTTTCAGCACTACAGTTTTATATGTTGTTTTTTTCCCCCATAATATATCAACATATGTATACATGTATATCCCTTGACAAGTTCTATGTTCAGTGGCTTCTTGGCCTAAACGAACCTACAGAATGCTTTCTAATCTAATCTAATCTTTCTTCTCGTATTTTGAATTCACATGTGCTACAACATATGTTTCTGTAGATGAAAATTAATACAATACAAATAATACATTAATTCAATATTTCCATTGAAAACACTCTCGTGGAAAATTTTGGGATTCAATTTTCAAACAGCTCATTCGAATTGCTACATTTTGAAGTTGTAGTTTTCTGGAGCTGCGACAGATGGAATATTCATAATACACTGTCGGTATCTCATTTTGTGGAAGCAAATTATTTCTTATTGTATGGACAAACTGGGATGATTATTACTCTACCCTCATACAAAATAATCACTGGGACATGTTTGGGAGACTGTTGTCTCCATTTTCAACCCGGGTTCACTGTTGTGTTTCCTTCTGTGAACAATGGATGGCATTTTCCTGGCTGGATGTACTATACAATGAGATCATTTTCACCCAGGATTTCAAATTTTAATAGGCTGTGGACATAAAAATCATGAGGAATCAGAATAAATCTATAAAAAGACACATACACAAACATTTTTTACATTATGAATAACCATTCCCGCACATATAAATAATAATGCCTTAAATACTACATAAAAAATCTGATGTGTCCATTCACATGACTTTCCTTTAAACCTCTGTAATAAATCATTGTTGAAAGCTTATTCTTCTATTGATTTCATGCCAATCAAGATAAACATCAGCAGAAATGGTCTTATTTTTTGCTTCCTTGCACATAGAAGGTAAATAAGAGGGTATACTAGCTAAAGCAATAGTCAAATCTTTTAAAAACTGGTTGCCATTTCATTGAAATCTATTTCTTTGCATGACCAGGAGCTGACAAATCTCCATATGTGAAAAGTATTAAGTATTTTAAAACTGAAACCAATAACAAGAAATATCTCAAAAATGGTCACATCCATGAAAAAAATGATTATGTCATAAATTATTTTTTTAAACAAGATCTACATTTTTATGCAGTAAGTTATTGTCTGTTACAGCTTAGCAGTTATACAAAATCCATCCAGAATAATGTGGTCTTCAGAGACTGTTTTTAGAAAATTCAAGTTATACATATAATTTTTTATGTAAATATCTTTAATTTATGGTATTTTATTAAAAATCGTTAGAGCCATTTTTGAGAAACTAAACATTTTGGAAAATATTTCCATGTAAAGAGTAGTTTTTGGTGGAGGTATTTTCCTTAAAATCTTTGTGTCACATCTCTGGAAGATTCTAAACTTAAACACTAACTTTGGTATTTTACCAAATTTTCATTTTTTAGTTATCTTGTTCACAGTCACATGGGCGCGCACACACACAACACACACACACACACACACACACACACATACACATACACGCACGCACACACACACACACACACTCACACATACACACATGGACCTTTTTGTAAAAATCTGATGTGATCCATTCACATCACTTTCTCTATATCTCTGTAAATTATTATTGTTAATAAGCTTATCTTTTATTTATTTCATGCTAATCGAGAAAAATTAACAGAAATAGTCTTATTTCTTGCTTTATTGTAAGTAGAAGCGAAATAAGGGAGTACCGTAGGTTAAAGTGAAAGCCAAAAGCTGGTTGCTATGTGACAGATGTTCCTTTGTATGGACATGAGTTGACAAATTCCTGTATGAGAAAAGTATGTTTTTCAAAGCTGAAACCAAGAAAAAGGAATATCTCAAAAACGATCAACTCCGCGAAAAAAAGTATAAAACATAAATTGTGTGTTTTAATGTGCTCTATATTTTTTGTATAGTAAGTTTCTGTCCATCTCGTACGGTTTAGCAGTTATTCAAAATTTAATAAAATTCATCCAGAATAAACTACTCTTCAGAGGCTATTCCCAGAAAATTTAAGGTATACATTTTATTTGTCAGGTAAATATGTTTAATATACGAAATTTTAATCAAAATCGTTAGAGCCATTTTTGAGAAAATCAAAATTTTCGAAAAATTTCCATGTAAAGGGTAGTTGGGGGTGGGGGGATTTTTCTCAAAATCTTCGTGTCACATCCCTGGAAGATCCTAAACTTAAATACCAAGTTTGGTATTTTACCGACTTTTCGTTTTTGAGTTATCGTGTTCACAGACACACGAACACACTGACACACGGGCACACACACACACACACACACACACACACACACACACACACACACACAGAGCTTTTTGTGAAAATGCTTTTTTTGGATATTGGGGACCCTAAAACATATATTTCCGGTGAAATCTCGGTAGCGAATATTTTGGTGGTGTGCAATACCTTCTCTATACACTATGTACATAGTGCATATAGAGAAAGTAAAAATGCTTTCTTGGATACAATGGAATCTAAAACATATATTTACGGTGAAATCTCAGTACACACGCAGGCAAGCACCCACCTACCCACACCCACACATACCCACACACCCACACACACCCACACTCACACTCACACTCACACACTCTCACACACACACTCTCTCACACTCACACACTCACACACATACCCATCCACACACCCACACACACACACACACACACCCAAACACCCAAATACACACCCACCCACCCGTGCACACACGCACACGCCCATGCACTCACGCCCATGCACGCACACACACACACCCCACCCACCCACCCACCCACGGAAATGCTCAAGTGCCCACGCACGCATGCATGCAACATTGCAATCTGTAGATCCTATTATGAGCTAAGACTCGAAGCCCAAACTCTAGGATGTAGAACATGTCAACAATTTACAAATAATAACTCTGACAATGAATTTTCAGAGGTGTCAGTTTTGCATACTTTTCAATTACATGTCTGTTTCCAAAAGTCTACCTTACACTTGCATTCTTAGAATATTCATGTTTATTATATTTACATTGTTACATTATTACCAGTATTTTTTGACTGAGTGAAATCCTCCTCTGTATAGAAGGTGTAAGTAATAAGGTATCTTTTTAATTCTGATCTAAACTTGTTTTTGTTCATTTGCAATTCTTTTATAGAAGAGGGAAGTGAATTAAACAAAACTATTCCTTTATAGTAAACCCCTTTTTGGAATAACTGCAAATTATTTGTTGGTCTATGTAAGTTCTGCCTATATCTCATCTCTTTGTTATGAACATCTGTATTTTTTGTAAACTTTTCTGGGTTATTTATTACAAATGACAATATGGCTAGAATATATTCACAGGCTAATGGTAAAATTCCAAACATTTTGAAGAGTGGTTTGCAGTGAGTTGATCGTCTTTCCCCTGCCATTATTCTTATTATCTTTTTTTGCATAATGAATACTTTTTTAGCATTTACTGAATTTCTCCAAAATATTATTCCATACGTCATCAATGAATGAAAATATGCATAATAAGCTGTTTTCAGTATGCTCAGTATCAAATTTTTGGATGGAGTGAAATCCTTCTCTACCTGCATTCCAAGTACTGTGTAGAGAAAGTAAAAATGACAGTTACAATCCTAGAGTACACAAATATGTAACAATAAACAACCTCAGGTTGATAAACATACCAATGAACAATACAGAATACAAAAATAATCATGGAAATGCACAGAGAAAAGGCTTCACTAAAGAAATAATCGACAAGAATATAAAAAAATCCAAAAAGAAGAAAGAAATTAAGGAAATTACTACACTCAGCAAAAAAACACCAAAAAAATAAAAAAATTCATCTTCCATCCATGAGCCTTTCAAAAATCGTCAAAATATTCAAAGAACAAGGCATAACCTTAGCCCCAATAAATATGAAGTGCTTAAAAACATTCTCACAACCAATATAAAAGACAGAATTCCAGCAGAAAAATACCCAGTGATTATGAAATTGGTTGCAAAGGCTGCATTAAATTATAGATTGGAAAACAAAAAGGATCATAGATACAAGGTTCAAAGGGCACATGAGAAATGTGAGGTGTAAAGAAAACCAGAAATCAGCATTGGCAGAGCATTTTTAGTCCACTTGAAAGAGAAACCCAAACTGTTAAAAGCCCTTAGGAAACCAGAAGAACTCTCCATTTGGGAAAAATCTTACATCTATAAAAATAAACACAACATATTAAACTTTGAAACCTGGGTGAAATGATCCCATTGTACAAAAGCCATCCATCGGTCAAAGAAGGAAATACGACGTGAACCATTTCTCTATGTACCAAACACTAAATTTCTAGGATTATGGTTAGACAAACATGTACAATGGGAAAAACAAATTGAACAGTTAGCATTTAAACGAAGTAAAATTAAACTCTTTATTAAATATATGAGAGAATATGTAAATACAAATGTGTTGAGAATTATAAATTTTACTTACTTCCATTTTGTAATGACCAGAGGAAGTTCGTACCAATTTCCTTATGCGGAGTAAGAGTGGTCAGATTTAGCAATACCATGCGGTGCTACTTGCGTGAGCAAAGGTCAACGTAGGGTGCAACCCATTACTGCAAATCAGGTATCATAAGTATAAACAAATTGGTAGGAAGGAATATGTTCAAATAACATCTTTGTTATGCTTCAAATGTGAGCAAAATTAATTTGTCTTACAACTATAGTAAGTTTTCTAGCAGTGTACTTATTAATGCACTTATTTAGAAACCGTTGGCAGTTCTAGTTTACAAACTATCAAATGTCTAGTAACAGAACAACTTCACAGAAACATAATATTGATTGCAAATTTATTCAAAGAGATAACCTACAACTATCACACTATTACAGTCCAGAGGTATGTATAAGAACTGTCAAGAGGGATCTACTCACCCACGAGCACCCTACCTGAAATAAAGATGAAAATGAAAAGTGTAGGTGAAAAGAATGCAGGTTCAGTGTGATGTATTGCATACAAAATTGCATTTTGATCCCAACAATGCCATTTACCTACTTGGTGATGCTGATACGGAACTGAAAAAACATCGTGCAAAGTGGAATGAACTTTTTCGCATTGTAGATTTTGTTTATCAGAATGTATAATGAGGTTTTAATTTGAAAGGCTTCAGAAGTACATATAGTTTTCAGCAATATGGCTGCAGATGAGTAAAGATTTAGTTTAATTCTTGTTTTTGTTTTTACCTAGTAAGAATCTGAAGATATTTGACAAATTAATTTTATTATTTGGATATTATTTTACATTCAATCAGTAAATATTACAATCTGTGTTATGATTGCTTGGATGTTTTTATAATGTACGTATATAAAGAAGGAAATCAATTAGTCACCCTTATATATAGAATAATTTCTATGTTGTACATAATCATCTAAATAGGTGCTTATACGAATATTTCATCATTCATTTTTGTTCTCTGGAAACAGTACTGTTTACTTGACAACAGGTTTGTTTATCTCTTCCCCCTTGCATTCTTATCAATAACTTGTTTCGATACAGCGAGATGGCCTGTTGTAACTTGTATTCGGAACATCAAATGGTACGAACTTCCTAGTTCTGCTAATGACCTACGGAATACTAAGCTGAGGTAATGCAAAGATGTAATAAAACTATTTAGATTGCAGAAAAGAGCAATATGCTACTGTAAATAGCTCTTCTTCCACCAGTTAAAAACCATATTATAACATTTTAAAAATACTTCCATTCCCCTGTATTTAATCTATGAAGACTTAGTCCTGACAAGATATTGGATCTCTCAATTCAAAACAAATTCACAACAATACAAGAGGTTAACAGATCTACGTAGGATAAACCATAATACAATCTTATTTACATTTAGTTTTGAACGTAATGCAGTATTATTATACAACAAACTTCCAGATAAAATTAAAATTATAGCTTTGGAAAAGAGGTAGAAGTTGGCCCTAAAAATATTTTTAATGGAAGGCTGTTTTTGTTCAGTAGAAGAATATTTAAATTACAGTGTCACTTGACTATGCTTCCTTAAAATTTATCTTATGTAAATAATTAATGTAATGCCTTTTATATATGTAATTTAGTTAGTAAGTTTCTTTTAGTTCTCTAAGTTTTGAATAAAATATGACATCATGATAAGAAAATGGAGACAATGCTCTCCAAAATAAGTCCCAAAAAGTTTTGGTTATTTTGAGTGAGGTTAGAGTAATAATCATCCTAGTTTGTCCATAAAATGTCAAATAACTTCATTGTGCTTTCCATATAACATTTATAAAATTACTTCTTGCTTATTAGCTCTCTATGCGCAATTATGGTTATTGCTTGTTAGAGGTTTGGAGAGAAAATCAAATTGATTCCATTTGATGTAGGTAGCTAATGTTGTTGCATCTTTGATGCCTGTCATCTTCCTCAGTTCTTCGGCAGCTGACACCTAGAATCTTTCTCTCCAATTTCCTTTGGCATGTTTCCAACATTCTTCTTTCTCTATTTGTTGGGGCTCAGGTTTGGGCTCCATATAGTAAAAGAGGAAGGATGCAGCTGTGCAGTTTATCATTTTTATTTTCCTACACGTACTATGTACATAGTGTATAGAGAAGGTGTTGCACTCCACCCAAAAATTTAATACCGAGATATCACCGGAAATATATGTTTTAGGGTCTCCTGTATCCAAAAAAAGTATTTTCAGAAAAAGGTTTGTGTGTGTGTGTGTGTGTGTGTCCGTGTGTTCTGTGAATATGATAACTTAAAAACGAAAAGTTAGTAAAATACCAAACTTGGTATTTAAGTTTGAGAAAAATCCCCTCACCCCAAACTACCCTTTACATGGAGCTTTTTTCGAAAATTTTTATATTCTAAAAAATGGCTGTAATGATTTTGATTAAAATATCGCATATTAAAGATATTTATGTGACAAATAAAATGTATATTTTGAATTTTCTGGGAATAGCCTCTGAAGACTACTTTATTCTGGGTGAACTTTATGGAATTTTGCTGAATTTTGCATAACTGCTAAACCGTAAGAGATGGACAAAAACTTACCATATAAAAATGTAGAGCACAATAAAACACACAATTTATGTTGTATACATTTTTTAAGATATCCCTTGTTTTTCATTTCAGCTTCACAAAACTTAACTTTTCTCATACAGGACTTTGTCAACTCCTGTCCATACAATAAAGGAACTGAAGTCACTTAGCAACCAGCTTTTGACTTTCAATTTAACCTATGGTACTCCCTTATTCTGCTTCTACTTACAAGGAAGCAAGTAATAAGACTATTTCTGCTAATAGAAATAAATAGAAGCATAAGCTTTTTAAGAATAAATTGTTGCAGAGATGTAGAGAAAGTCATGTGAATGGAATACATCAGATTTTTCATTCTTATACTGTATTCTTTGCTTGTGAGGATAAACTTCAGGCTCCAGAATTTTGTCCATGATGCATTGCTGAACTTCTATGTGGGTAACATTGTTGACTGTCAAGAATTTGTGCAAGGTAGTTGTATTTGGTGATGTATTGTAGTTCTCTGTTGTTTATTTGGATAATTTCTTTGATGCTGTTGGTGATCAGTTTTGTTTTTAGGAGTTTAATATATGCAATGTTGCAGATATCTCTAACGAAATGTTTGATTGACAAGTTCATTTCTAATAATAAAATCACATGTAATAGCACTTACTAGAAGCAATTTTGAAGCTACAAACTAGTGATGTGATAATCAGCTCTTTTATAATCACAGAGATCACTCTCGATTCTCACTAACTGATCTTATACAATGATTGGGAGTGATTATGTCCTACAGTTCATGATTAGTGAGCAAATGATAGGTGGTGATATGGTGTTTGGGTGAATGTCACCATAAAAATTTGTACACTGCTTGCCAGAGTTAGACAGACCATCATGTTCAGTGGATCAATCATGACTGACTCTCTAATCTCGCCATTTAAAATATATAAAAGGGCTTGAGTAGAAGAGCTAAATTTTGAGGCTTTGTCATTGATGATTTTGCAATGGAAGAAGAATCTCTCTGCATTACAAAAAGCAGGTATGCCCCTATTAATTACACCTTTTCTTTTCATTATTTCTTCCTTACTATAGATTATCACATAAGCCACTGCATCTATTGCACATGGGAAAGCAGAAATTTAAATTTCATTAATGGTTTATTTTTACTTTCTCTACTTAGTTCATATTACATTCCAGCCAAAAATTTGATTCCAAGATTTCATTGGAAATAATGGAAGGCGTATTTTTAAGCCAATTGCAAATTTTTTTTTACCAAATTAAATATAATATCAGAATGGCAATTTAGGTTCTAAAATAAAAAATCAACAACCACTATTATCATTAAGGTAAATAATTACATAATGGAAACCTTAAATAAACAGGAGAAGGTAACAGCTATTTTTCGGGATTTATCAAATGCACTTGACTGTATTAATTTAGATATATTGATAAGCAAATTACAAAAATATGGGTTCTGGGGATTGGCAAAAAAATGGATTAGTTCACATTTTAAAAAGAGAATGCAGAGCATCGAAATAAATCATAGAAGTAGTACCGGTATTGTGACAAAAAGTATCTCAAATTTCTAAATGGTTGGGCAAGGAATACCACACGGCAGAAATTAGGTCCATACTTGTTTCAAATATATATCAATGACATTTATAAATTGGTATAAACAAATGGGAATGCAGCAATTGGTTATACAGATGTTAGTAATAATTACAGGTAAGTCAGCTGCTGAGGTAGAATTAAAAGCAAATGACTTAATGAAAAAAAATAAAACAATACTATTTAAACTTAGACATGATATTAAATACTAAAATGATAGCTTGGAAAAATTTTGAAATAAAACATTTTAGTTTAAATAGTAGACAACTAGCAATAGGTGGATAAAAAATATCAGAGATCCAACTCACAAAATATTTAGGCGTGATAATGGAAGTCTAGTTAAATTAGAAGCCGCATACATGTAATGCATATAAAAATGAAGATAAATACTACCATATATATATAATGAGATAGGTAAGGAAAACTGAGAATAATGGAATATTTAAACAGGTAGTCTTTGCTTTTATATACTCACACATAAAATATGGGATAATGTTGTGGGGAAATACTTCAGCAAAAGAAGTTGAAAAAGATTTTTAAATTGCAAAATACCAACTCTGTAATCAAACACAAAAAAAGATCAGGCAATTACATCTCCATAGATTCAGTTTACTATACCAAATATGAAATAAAAAGTATATTACATAGTGTCATCAAAACATACAAAGTCTCCCATTCAACATCAAAGAATTACTTAACTTATCCCAATTTAAAAACAAACTCTTCAAATACCTACTTGAGCAATACTTTAATTTCTAAAAATTTGACAGCAGAAAATCTTTATGGTGTTTGTTGAAAAATTGCAATAGGTTTAATCACATACCCATACAAAATAGGTTAAAACAATCTGAGGTGTTACATTCACATGACTTTCTCTACAAATAAATCTCTTACAAAATATACTTCCTCTTTTTACACCATGCTAATTGAGATAATCATTAGCAGAATGTTCTTATATTACTTAGTTCCTTATAAGTAGAAGGGGAATAAAGGAATGCTCTATGCTAAAATGATAGTTTTAAAAGCTATCATTATGCAATTGTCATTGTAAATCATTTCGTTGCTCGGCAAGGAGTAGAACAAAAGAAAAATGGACACTTCCTGCCTGAGAAATTATAATCGCTTTACATTTGAAACCAATAACAAGGAATATCTTAGAAACGGTTACCTCCACAACAAAAGCATTAATGACATAAATTGTATGTTTTGGTAAGATCTACATTTTTTGGTGTAGTACGTTTTTGTCTATTTTTTACGATTTAGCAGTTAAGCAAACTTTGGCAAAATTCATCCAGTATAAAGTGGTCTTCACAGGCTATTCCCAAAAAATTCAAGATATGCATTTTTTTTTGCAATATAAATAAATATCTTTAATATACAGGATTTTATTCAAAATCGTTAGAGCCTTATATATCTATGAAACTATAAAATATGTTTTACAAGAAAAAGAACCAAAAAATGATGGTATACACACTCATAATGTAAGAAACAATTATTTCAGATTCGTAATTAGTGGCACTTAAGCAGATGTAGAAACATTATGGTGAAAGAACTATATAATAAACTTCTTGAAGAAATAAAACATGTTAAAAAATAAAGATTTAACTATGAAAGAAGTGAAGAGGTACTTAATGATAAATGCATTTTATAATACAAAGTTATTTAACTGTGGGGCATTTTAAGAAATGCTTACATGGATGAAAAAAAATTTAAAAAACTGTAAAAAAGGATTTGTTTCAGAACATTTTGTGTAGAAAAACAGTGAATATTGTAAACATATTATTACTTTCTCTATATGTAGTATGTATATAGTGTATAGAGAAGTAGTTGTACTCCACCCAAAGTTGCCCTCCATGGTGTAATGGTTACCATGTTAACTTTATATACCCAAGGTCGTGGGTTCAAACGCAGCAGAAGACCATGGATTTTTTCGAGTGTAAAAACCCTTAGCATGGCTTCCTTTGGAAGAGAAGTAAAGCCGTGGACCCCATGTCGTAGATTTACGGCAGTTAAAGAGCATCCATAAATAACATGCCATTTCCATTTACTCCACACAAAAATTTGATACCGAGATTTCACTGGAAATATATGTTTTAGAGTCCACTGTATCAAAAAAAAAGCATTTTCAAAAAAAGGTGCATGTGTGTGTGTTTGTGAACATGATAACTCAAAAACTCAAAGTTGGTATTTAAGTTCCAAGGATGCGACACAAAGATGCACCCCAAACTACCCTTTACATGGAACTTTTTTCGAAAATTTTGATTTTCTTAAAAATGGCTCTAATGATTTTGAATAAAATATCTTATATTAAAAATATTTACCTGACAAATAAAATGCATATCTTCAATTTTCTGAGAATAGCCTTGGAAGGTTACTTTATTCTGGATGAAATTTATGGGATTTTGCATAGCTTCTAAACTGTAAGAGGTAGATAAAAACTTACTGCACAAAAAATGTAGAGCATATTAAAACACACAATTTATGTTATATACATTTTTACTTTCTCCATACGCACTATGTACATAGTGTATAGAGAAAGTATTGCACTCCACCAAAAATTCGATACCGAGATTTCACCGGAAATATATGTTTTAGGGTCCCCAATGTCCAAAAAAAGCATTTTCACAAAAAGGTCCGTGTGTGTGTGTGTGTGTGTGTGTGTGTGTGTGTCTGTGTGTCCGTGTGCCTGTGGTGAACACGATAACTCAAAAACGAAAAGACGGTAAAATACCAAACTTGGTACTTAAGTTTAATATCTTCCAGGGATGCGACACGAAGATTTTGAGAAAAATCCCCCCATCCCCAACTACCCTTTACATGGAACTTTTTTCGAAAATTTTGATTTTCTCAAAAATTGCTCTAACGATTTTGATTAAAATATCGTATATTAAAGATATTTACGTGAGAAGTAAAATTTATATTTTGACTTTTCTGGGAATAGCTTCTAAAGACCTGTTTATTCTGGATGAATTTTGCTTAATTTTGCATAACTAGTAAACCATAAGAGATAGACAAAAACTTACTATACAAAATATGCAGGTTTTGTTAAAATACACAAGTTATGTCATATACATTTTTTTTTTGTGGAGCTTACCATTTTCGTGGTATTCATTGTTACTAGTTTCAGTTGTGAAGTACTTATACTTTTCTCAGACGGGAGTGTCTGTTTTTCTTTTGTTCTACTCCTGGCCAAGAAAAGAAGTGATTTGTAATGACAATCGCATAACGACAGCTTTTAAAACATTTGAATATCGGTTTAGCGTAGTGTATTCCCTTGTTTTCTTCCTACTTATAAGGAACTAAGTAATAAGAACATTATGCTAATGAGTACCTTGATTAGCAAGGTGCAGAAAGAAGAATAATCTTATGTAAGAAGTTTGTAGAACAGCTAGAGAAAGTAATGTGAGTGTAACACATAAGATTTTTTAGATATTCCTTGTTTTTGGTTTCAGCTTTAAAAAACAAACTTTTCTCATACAGGAATTTGTCAACTCCTGTCTACACAAACAAAGGAACTTCAGTCACATAGCAACCAGATTTTGACTGTCACTTTAATCCATGGTACTCCCTTATTTCACTTCTACTTTTAAGGAAGCAAGTTGTAAGACTATTTCTACTATTTTTTTCTCGATTAGCATGAAGTA